>VICI01002484.1:0-16511 GCA_019593645.1 Akabosia matsudoensis
GAGGAGCCGAAGGGGGGGGGGAGTTTTCGTTTTTGAAAATTCTCAAAACTAACTATATATAAGTCGGTGCACAAAAACCTATCCGTAACAGCTTAGCCAGGTGCAGACATGGTCACATTCGCATCGAGGGACCGCATTTATATTATTTATGCACACGTCAACAACTTGAAGGAATCGTGCTCGAGAAGAATCGAGACAAAATCTTAAATCGGACTTGCGTCCGGGCACAGCCGTTAATTAAGTTTCATCAATGCACTGCTAATTAAAGAAACTATTTATTCAAAACAATCGATACCAAGTCAATCCTTTCTTAATCCTAAATGACCGTTTATGAAAAAAAAATCAAACTAATGAAGGTTTCGCCTAAATATATTTTTCGTTAAACATATGCCTAAGAATAAACCCCCGTAAAAGCTGCAAATTAAGTCCAATTGTGGCGAAATTTGGTACATAATTTCTCAACATGTATTTGAACAGGACCTATATCCAGTAATTTTTAATTTCCGCAAACTTGAAAGAAAGGCATTTCCGATTTCGCCTGAACATCGTCGGTAGTCATTTTTCTGTCATCATCATATTACTTACACTCATCTTGTCTCAGACATGACTACTGGAATGTCGCATATTCCTCCACATTTTTTTAGCCTGACATGCATTATAATATTGCCGTCATCAATGTCGTTATTTAACTGCCTGTGTTTTTGACTGTCTCGTTGTATTTTGAACTCGGTTGGCGAAATGTTTCCATTTATGAAGCTGATGCGAAATCGATGTAGTAAAACGCCTTCGTCTTCTTGTTTCCACCAAACCTCGCAACAAATGAGTTAAATATTGCATGCCTTTCAACGCTTCACCCCTGTAAAACAAGTTTAAAAAACGATTTTTCATTAATCTTTTAAATCTATTGCCAACAATGATTAAAACTGTAAAGCGACCTATGAAAACAAAAGTGTGAAAAGGAGAATCTCAGTAAACCCCCAACAAGCTCTTGAGCATTCTTAGAGCGATCCGATAATCCAGGCTGTCCAGAAATCAGATGAGATCGTTTTCAGATATGTATATGTTCTTTTATGGTCTCATTTGGTTTCCACACTATAGGTGGTACATTATACCAAGGACATCATCATTATTACATTTCTTTACAAATAATAGAATATTCATAGTGTCAAGTTTTATCTCCCTAATATAAAAACAAAGATTCGATCGTTGAAAACTAAAAATAAAGACCAAGTATCATCGCAGATTCATGGTTATTTTAGCAATGTGAGACAACGTTGCATCCCATCTAAATAGTCATTGAGTTCATTATCAAACAAGTTAACAAATAAGACAGGCATAAACTTTGGTATTCACTCAGAAATTTTATGTTCTTTTTTACAATATCAGTTAGTTGGTACCATATTTTTACATCAGAAAATTTAAACGTATATCGTCCCCAACTGTTCTTTGGTTCGTAGCTGGGAACAAGGTAAGTTTGATTCCTAGTACATTTCATTTCATTGACTGAGAAGTGCAGATAGTTGTAGTCCACGCAGTTGTAATCCAGGTAGTACATTTTGGACATTTGTACAGGAAAATAAGGGCATTGTACTTGAAAAGATATTTTGCAAGTGGCCATTGCAAAGTGTTGCAAATGTCTTGAGTAATTGAATCATACTTGCCTTTTCCCATAACAAATCTACTGGCACTACGTGTAATTCTATTTACTCCAGATACAACTTTTTTGTTTTGTCTACTCATCCGTACAATACTGCAATAATTTAAATGCGACCAAACATGAGCGTTCACTAAACATAGTTTGTTTTCATATAACATACAATATTTTAGTGGGTAGAGTTTTGAAAGCCCAGCAAAGCATTTTTAGTTAACGTTGCTCATTTGCGCCTCCCATGACATTTTATCGTCGATGTATACACCTAAAATTTTCATATGTGATACTCGGTTTAGCTTATTATTGCCTATCTTCACACTTATGTTTTGCAAAATCTTGAGATCCTTAGCTTTTGGTGACACCATGAAGTTACATTTATTGACATTAAGGTGTATTTTAGTACATTTCACGCAATGATTTAAATTGGTTAGGTCTTCCTCATGCTTCGAAACACGATCCACTATTTCGTCTAAATCTCCAGATATCATTAGATTCGAGTCGTCGGCATACATGTATAACGTGCTGTACCTCATGATATAACGGTAGCCAAGTAGTCATAATATTATGCTCGAGCGAGGAAAGACACGAACCCTGAACGACCTCAAGTTCCGTTTCTTTTATAGTCGAAGTACTGATACAACCTTTTTTTCCTACACAAATAACAAACTGTTTCTGATTTGCTAACAGTGAATTGAATATTTGTGTTTTTATTTTGTACCAACTTAACTTTCCCCTTATAATATCTTTATCCGTGCGGTCAAAGGCCTTTTCATAGTCAAGAGAAACAATAATGACGAACTTGTCCTTCCCTAGTTGCTCATAGATATTGTCAACAATTGCCACTAATGCATTCTGGAGGCTAGATTTGCTCCATAAACCAAATTGTTCTTTGCAAATTACATTATTACATTAAGGTATAGAGTTGTTTGAACAAAAGTTTTTCGAATAATTTTGTCAGCACAGGCTGAATAGTTATTAGCCTGGTCTCATACGGATTCTTGGCTACTCGTGTTTTAGGCACATGTACCACTCTCGATATTTTAAGCTCTTCAGGAAATGTTTCATTTTGAATAAAACTATGCAGTAACTCACATAAAGCACCACAGAACACGTTTGATGACATACACATGCTAATCACTTTTGCACTGATACCTATCGGGTCAACTGACGTTGAGTCCTTCTTTTTCGTTAGACATAATACATATTTTAGCGTAAGAGGAGAAATCGGCATTTCTGAGAAGCTTTCGGAAGGAAAGCATAACTTTTCATGTGGGACAATCTTAATGTGAGAAAAATCAACTCTTTTAGAGATGTTTGCGTGGAAATCATTGATCTCGTCAGCATCCACGTTAAGATCCGCTTCCTTTTTATCAACTTGCATTGTTAAACCCTGACCATAAACAATGTCTAGATTGAAGACTCTCAGACGTATCTTTCCTCACTGCAGCTCGTATTCCTTTTTTATAAATCCGCAGTTTTTCAGCTGAGACGGCCGATGGCCGTTTTTTATGTAGCTTGTAACAAGCCTTGCTTTGCTTATTTTGAGCTTTGGTTGAGTTGGACACGAAGAAAAATCTAGTCTTGGGTTTCATCTTTGATACTGTGGGGCAAATATATCAAAACACTGAATGATTGACTTAATGAATGACCCTGCCAAATTTTCACGTAAAAACTCAACGTTAACATACTGTAGGAAACTATCCAAATTAATCCCCTTAAAATTACGCTTAGTTTTTTCATACAATAGGTAAGTAAGGGATCAGCTAGCCCAGCATAATATGCATTTTGCTTTGAAATTTTTGTATTCGTAAAAATGAGATCTAGCATATTCTTATTCATAGTTGGTACAGTAATAACTTGTAGAATACCTAAGTTTTGACAGAAGGTAGTCAGAAGGAACGAAGAACTCTCCCCGTAGGCCGTAGACTCGTTCAAGGTCTGACTTGTTCAAATTCAAGTGGGACTGGGTCTGGGGCGAAATGAACGAGCACCTTTACGTGATGGTCTCCCGGCGGGATGCAAAAGGTAACAATAGCTTCACAATCAAAATCCACATCGTCAAGATTCACATTTACATTGTCACGATTCATATTTATATTGTGACGATACATGATTAAAATTTCAAATCACAACTGGTAAAAACCAATTTTAAATCACAAAAATCAGGAGCAGCAGCAGCAGGTTGTTTTCAACTTTTATACGGAAAGGATACTGACTGTTCCTTCCACGTGTGTCGTTTGCCAGTTTTTCTTGTTGTTGTTGATACTGCGTTCTGAGAAGCTGCTGCACTGGATGGGTGGCGTGGGTGGTGGGACAGGAATAAACTCTCAAGGTTTTTTTCAGCCTGGGACGTTGTTCTTGTGGTAAAGATTTTTCATGAACTCTTCGTTAACCCGACCAGAGGTAGACTAAATACATACATATTGATAAGAACAAATGAGTACGATTTTAATTATTCCGCTACATAAGTACGTAATTTGTTTGCATGACAAATTCTGCTACAACTTGGGTAAAAACACAGTAATTTGACGCAATCTTGATAGCATCATTTGAAAACAATGACGCTTAATTACACAAACGTTTTGATGTTAATCTTCACAGGTTTTGTTATATACTGCTTTAATTTACATATTGTTTATGATGATGCTTGCTTTTTAGCCCGACGTTCTTGTGACTTTTCCTTGGCCTTTTCGTACAAAGGAAGGAGTTGATAGCGTTTCCAGTTTCCGGAAGCCTTCTTAACTTTTCCATGCGTCTAGCCAGTTTTGCCATGATTTGGGAACATTAGTCCCACAAAGCGGTGTCCATTTGGTAGTACAAGTTCGCAATCTCCTAGAGAACCTCCAGAAAAACGATTTTGAATGCCAGACTGGCTTCCTGGGAACATGCCATATCCTCATTCAAGCTCAAATTTAGAAAGAGTTTGGCCGATGTCCAGAATCCAGATCAGCGGAAGGGAATGTTGCCGTCTTTCCAGCTGATTTGGCCACGAACCTTTTTCTCAATTTTCAACTTTTTCATACTCCCAACATTTCCAAACATAGAGAAAACTACATGGGACAGCAGTACGACAAGCAGGTCAGATATGACGTAGGGGTCAGACAGTTCTCGAACTTCAGTGTACTGTTCTACAGCCTTGCTGGACTTCTGCATCGCCATTCCACAACTTTTAAGCGTCAAATGCGAGATTTGCTAAGAGAAACCCTTGGCAAAAGCATATCCCGTTTTTCCAGCGACTTGCTCGTTGGGAAGGGAAGCTTGAAACGTAACATCCAGTTACCTTTCCACAGGAATATCTATAAAATAATCACTTATCTCGGTTTTTATGTTTTTAAAGAGACTTTCCTAGAAAGAAGTTAGGCAAAACTGGAGTTTTCCAACATAGTTGCCGTATGTGATTAATTCTGTGTCTGCTGTACAGAATTCCGGACATCTCGCCATGATGCAAGTGCACTACGAGTCATATTCTTGACAATTGTCCAAGGCAAAACTGGGCAACTGGAAGTTGGCTGCAGGTTAATTAAAATACTTTCGTTGAAGATTGACCGACCCTTGCGTGTTCTTTCTTGGGATGGAGTCGCTGAGTGGACCAGCAAGTGGGGGACGACAAACTGAGACATCTGGCGATGGAGTCGAGGATCACGGTTACCCTGTCAACTCCTCCTGTTCAAGCACATCCCGTGCCCTAAGTATTCCAGAGGTAAGACACAACCCTAGTACCTGCTTTAAGCTTCGCTGGATTTCACTTTGACCACATGTGTTTTATTTTTATGTTTCCTTTTCCCTTCTCAGATCCGGGAAATAATCGTCAACTTGTACAATGTCGCCTCTGACCATGTCGTCGTTCTGTAAAGTTCGCACTGTTGGTCGAGCATGGCTGGAAACAGCGTTTGACGTCGTCAAGAAACATGTCATGAAGCAGTTTTCTCTTTCGTTAAGCAGTGACTACCAGCTTGTTGAAACCGAACGATTCTTGGACAAGATTGCGCCCAACGCCTTGCTTCCACTGGTGCCTAAGTTTGGTATCAACAAACTTGACGTGCCACTTGCTAAGAAACTCGTCGGGGGCTACTCCCACGTCTTTGTCGGCCTCGATATCTCGATCAAGAAACTTCAGGTATTACAAGGCCGGGACTACTGCAGACTCCAAACTGTCACGCTGAAAGGCGATGAAGGGGATGCCTCACTGGAGGAAATTCAAAAGGGTCTGGACGACAGGGAAAAGCTCACTGGAAGCTTGTCCAAACAGATTTCTGGGTATGTCTTGAATGTCACCTTGTTCGGGAAGATCAACTTGTCCTTCCGAGTCGTATCAACGATCTAAAACTTGACTGCTGTTACCACATCCATGCTTCCGTCCATGCCAGACACACAATTATGCTGGAGCCAAACGCAACTCTGCGCAATTTCCTAGCACGCAATATAAAGCTGGAAAAACTGATTATTGATGGAAGGTTACCCAAGTTGCATGAGCCTCCCCTACTTCCCCGTTTCACCCAGCTGAAGTCACTCAAACAGATAAGCTTGATGGGACTAAACAACTCTGTGGAGACAACATCATGATCGGATGTCCTTCCAAACTTGAGCACGGCTGAGCTTCGCATTGACCTGAATCTAGAGGAAGGGGAGGTTGCCAGGGTGAATGTACTTGGAAGGCTTCTCCGAAATGCTACTCGATTCACTCTAGAGGTTTGCACCACCGAAAGTGCGATTCGAAGAAAGCCCCTCAGCGAGTGCATTTCAAACGTGACCAAAACAAGATAGATTAGCTTCAGATGGATGGATTAGATAGATTATACAGTTGTGAAGTAGAAAGCAATGAAAACGCAGTTGTACTTGTTTATTTATTGATGTGAACCAAAACTCTTCCTCTCGCTCATTTTCCAATGTTTTTACTGTCTTTTGTGTAGTTCGCCAGATAAGCTACATAGTTTACATTAGCTAAATTAGTATAAAATTGAATAGCCGCCACTATTACTAATTTATTTCAAATTATAGCTCCAACGACATGAATTTGAATGAATGAATGAATGAATTTGGTACTCACTTTATCTGGATCACTGGATCACTTTGGTCTGGCAGATTTATCTTTATACGGTTCACTTAACTCGCCTCTGCATTCGCAATAATATGCAAATTAATAATAGAGATCATATCATATCAAGTAGTATATATCTGTACCCTTAAAATTACCTTAACCAGAGCTATAAATATTGGTCGAAATCACGTTTTAACTAACTGAATCATTAACTCTTCGTTTCAAACTAGTTTCCGAGTTTCTAGATCAAGTAAAAGTAAGTAGATTCTAATATTTTTAATTCACTTGAATCCTTATTTACAAAAATAGCCACTTTTAAAATGGAGATGATTGTATGCGGAGATTTCAATGTAGATATGTTGACAAACACGATTAACAAGAAAAAACTTCTTTGTTTGGTTACGGAATTTAGTCTCAAGCAAATTGTAAAAGAGCCAACGCGAATAGCAACAACAAAATGTCAGGCAGGTTATAAAACTACTAGGACGCTGATAGATCATGCATATGTGACAACATACACACATTATTCTCAGGGAGCTTCAATAAATTTTTCCGCCAGTGATCACAAATAAGTATATTTTACTTACAAGAAATGTCAATATAAATTTCCACCAAAAATTATCACGTATAGACCGTTCAAAAACCTTCAAGTAAATGAATTTCTCACTGATTTTATTTAAATTGACTGGTCATTTTTAAGCAATGACATATTTCGAGAAGAAAGTCCAGTAATTTTCAAGAACATGATGATAGGATTACTATATAAGCATGCTCCACTGACAAGAAAACTGGTAAAAGGACTAAAAACACCCTGGATCACCGGAAAAAGTAGAGATTTATGCCTACAAAGGGACAAGTTGAAAGTAGCTATGATAAATGACACAACAAATATTACTGAATACAAGCGACTTAAGAATCATATTAGTTTTTTGTCTAATTGTTCCAAAAAAGGTATTTTAGGGACAAATTTGAAGCTGCGAAAACTTCAAGCGATGTTAGGGATATTATGAATACTATTATCGAATTTACGAGAAAACCAAAGACAGTTATATGCAAACTGAATACTATTAATGGGATGACTGAAGAAGACAATGAGATCACAAAAAAGTTGGCAAATGAGTTCATAGTTGATGAATCGACAAGAGACGTGATCAAATGTGAAGACGATCTTAGAGAATATGAGAGTAAATATGAAGTAACAGCACGCTTGATTCGTTTTTAGTCAAAGTCTCAAAAGAAGAAGTAGAAAAAAGTAGTATGAGAATAAAAAAAGGTAAAGAAGGTGACGACCATCTACCAAAAGGGGAATACAAAATGTTTGCAGCGCAAATACCTCTACCGAGCTCTACCATACTTGCAAAGAACTTGCCCATTTTGCTAGAAGATAAGGAAGGCAATTATGGACGGCCATCAGCGTACCAAAACGCGATTCGATATCATAGAGGACAAGCTATACAACATAGAATATAACTAAAAACGTTTCGTGGTTCCTAGAGCACTAATAGGGCAGATGCTGAAAAATGTACACGGTGGAGAGACAAGTGTGCATTTTGGTTACGGAAAAACGTATGAGATTTTGAAATCTAAACCATACTGGGAATATATGAACAAGGATATCCTCAAGTTCATCCTATGCCGTGAGGTATGTCGTACTCGTAAGCATTCAACACAGAAGGGATTTGGGAAAATGAAGCATCTCCCAATATCAGAATAGCCCTGGTCAATGGTATGCTTGGATTTCCTAGGACCTGGAGTGCGATCTAAACAAGAGAACTTATACCTTCTTGCGGCACCTGACAGTTTTACAAAATTTACTATTGCTTGATCATTCCCAGCAGCTAACACTGAGGCTGTCTGTATATTTTCGAGAGAGAACTTGCTAAGCCAAGGATTTGAGCCGCCAAGATTTCGTATTAAAGGCGGATAGAGCCATACACAATCTTCAGTTCGCATCTAGAGCTCAGACGAGGACCATACCAAGAGAGAAGCAAAGAGAGAAATCCAGAAGGAAAGAAGAGACGAAAAAGAGACAGTGAAACCGAGAAAAAAAGAGAGATTAACGGAAGAGTGAGACGGAACGGGGAAGAAGAGACAAGACAGAGTGAAGAAAACCAAGTAGAGATGCAGGAAGTACCATGGGGCATTTTGCTTATATCATTTCTAATGGGGATACATGCGTAACATGAAGTACACATCGAAGTAACCTCAGAAATAAAAATAGAAGAAGTAACAGGAGCCGTCCTCTATTCCTCTTCCATTCCTTTGATTTACAAGGTTCCATCCATCAGAAGAATTGCCGCATTTCAGATGTAATGCGTGGCATTATGTCACTACGAGATGAACGGTGAAGGAGGAAATAATTAACATAATTATACAATAGCTGGAGAAGAGATCAATACAGGTGCACGTGTATGTGGTATCATTCACGATCAATTCCAGGTACTTCAATCAAATAGAGGCCTCATCATCACTTTAGAGAGTCAGTATGCAGTAACTAATGAGCCAGAACGTTTTAAGAGGGAAATCTCTGAGAAGAGTCAAAAGGGTAGCTCGTAGTGAACTTTTGGGCAACCTCCTAGAAACACTCAGTGGACTACCATCAGCTTCTAGATTCCGGGAAGTACCTGCCCATGTGAATTACATCGACAAATTTTCTAAAAGACTTAACAAAATGATTGAGGACCGAGACGCTAATTTCATAAAATTGGGAAGTGCGGTTAGTAAAATGACCCAACAAACAAATGCTGCTTATCATATTATCCAGAAAGAAGTTAAGAACATGACATGATCTTATATCGACGCTTACAAGAGGAGTTCGCCGACATCGACATGGCTGTGTTGAGTCTAAGAATGGTGACAGCTGACATATCCGATATACAACACAATCTCATTATTTACCTGTGGATGGAGGAATCCAAAGAATCGTGTCCACAAAAGAAGCTTTCAGGACTCTTTCGAGGCAAGGAAGTTTTACAAAATGATTCGACGCAACTACGGATAGAGCTGGAAGGAGAAGAATTTAAATTCGCGATTCCGGACTGGGAGTTAGACCTGTACTGTAAGTCAGAATTATCAGATTGCGTCCGGGAGACCAATTCTGGCCTTATTCGGTTTAAAGTTCCCATGGTGCCCATAAAATCAGAATGGAAACTAAACGAAATTCAGGGCAGTCCATAAGCATATTTCAACAAGACATGTTACATTAACCTTCCAACCACATATGTAGCAACTAAAGGAGAGGACGTGATTCCATACGAAGCTCATGATATCAAAACTTGTTTAACATCAAGGATGCTACCCCAGTATGGAAACAAAAACTGGAAGGAAAATAATTGCATTAGGAGACTGACCAAAGCAGAGAGCATTGATAGTCTACAGAAAATCTGTCCTATTGAATGCCATGAAAAACCAAAGCCCGGAAATTGCCCTGCAAGGACCAAGACAGTACATTGTTGCTAACGCTCAATCAAATAGAGCAGTTGTGCAGTGTCCATCAAAAACGATTCCATTCCAGGGAGCTTCTATTGGCAGTCTCAGCATTCACTTACCATGTGAATGCAAACTTCTAATTGACGCTATAAGAAAGGATGAAGATTCCTATCCTTGTCTGGTGCGGCATTGAAAGACAGCAGTAGTACATCATACTTTACCAGCATTGTTCGCGACGAAGTTTCCTTCAGTAAAATTGGCAGCAAACAAGCCAGAAATCTTACCCATTGGGAACGACGTTGAAAACGTTTTGGATCCACACGTTGATATATTTGATTCCAGTTCCATGACCTTTCAAAAGGAGGAACTTGATGAGGAATTCCAAGGAGAACTACCGATTTGGGTTAATGAGCAATTTGATTCATCCTAGTTTTTCATTTATGGATGGTGACTTTATGTACACTACTTCTAATGTACGTAATCTTTTTTCAAAAATGCTCCTATCGCGGGGGACATCGATCGCCATGGGAAGTTTAATCCCGACAGTAGATGCAAAACGACCAACCGCAATAACTTGCTCATTACTCTTTCATCTGGAACTGTAGTTATAGGTATATTTGATTGCAAAGGTGATTCTGAAAATGCCATATGTCTCCACCTTTATCTCAAAGAAGGCGAATGAATATAAGAGGGAGAAAGCGTTGGGCACCGAATGTACTAGTGTATTTCGTAATGGGACAAGTGCCCAGGCAAACAACAGAATGCAGGATGTCGAAAACATTATGCAGAGAGTTCGACAGAACGCCATCGTTACAGACAACTTGCCTGGAAAACACTATTCCAGCTTCGCGGACACGTGATTTTCGAGAATTTAGTTTATGTATTGAAAGATTTATATCATCACAACCCCACGAAAGTGAAAAAAGACAAGCAATTCTTAGAAGTTAGGAGAAAAAAATAATCATCGAGTTCAAGCAAATAAACAACTATGTTAAGAAAGACATACAAAAGGGGGCACTTTAGTAAAACAAAATAAAAATGTTAGTGACATTTGCGAAGCGACCAAGTGAGAGCTGTATTGAGCTTCAAAGAAAACAAATCTAAATGTAAGTGTAAGTGTAAGATCTAAAAAATGTAAATGTGGAAGTGATACCAAAAAATATCATCACCACTTAGTACCTGTTATTACAAAAAAACATGGCGGTCTCAAAGAGTAAACCGCACAATTAAGCAGACGGAAAGGAGTAATGAGATAACAATGGTTCCTTGAAAATAAAAAGGGAAATGAGGGCAACGAAAGCGATGAAAAACAAAATTTAGTTTAAAGTCAACGGGGTAACAGAGCAAAGTAAAATGGACCAAAGAGAGATGAAGTTGCCTCATGCTTAAATAATATATATTAATAAGTTTTATGGCGCCCTTGTAAAATGTTTGTGAATTATTAACCAATAAAATGAGTGCAATAAAATGGGTAAAAAAATATACAAGGAAAGGCTTTCAGACGCGTGCGGAAATAGGGAAAGGTTACAGAATAATACGTGAAAAGGCAACGACGGCAGCTCACAAGGACCGAAGGGATGACAAGAACAGGCAAAAGAAGTTTTTAAGCAAAATGAATCCAGTGCAAGACACCAGTACAATCCCAAGTGAAGCCATGTACCACAGACGAAAAGCTCACAGCGCTTTCTCGGATAGAAGAATGGCAGAAGAAAAAGAGAAAATCATCAGGGCATCGATGGATTCTTCGTAGAATTGAAACAGGAGCTTCACCGGCTTTCTTATCGGCAAGAGAACATGGAAGACCGGGAGCGGAGGGAGACAATGTCGAGAAGCGTTGCCGTATCCAGCCCGGAAAAACCTTCATCCCAGGAAATAGCAAAAACTATTGCAGAGAAGCAACGGGATAGGCCGCAGTTTGAAGCATAGGTGAAGGAACTTGGTCCATCGGAAACAAAGAACACTCATCCGTCCAAACCAGGGGTGAACGGGAAACCGAAAGAAGCGACAGACGGGACCAGTACGAATGGAAATAGCTGCAACAAGGCCTGTCCATCTAGTAAAAATGGTGACGCTTACAAAACTGGATCCAAACACGACTCCAAATCCGCTCCTTCTGCTGCTAACGACCAGGCTATGGCGGAAAAGCCTGATGACCAGGAACAAAACTCAGTTGGGGACCTATCCGTTTCAGACTCCAGCGATAGTGACTGAAGCAGCTCCTCGACAGATGCTACGGATGAAGTGGTGGCAACAAAGTCGTAAAAGCAAAAGAAAAAGCATTGAAACAACAGCAAGCGTAAGAAGACCAACCATGGAGCGGGAATGCAAGAGAAGGAGATATCTGAAAAGCTAGCTGGAATGGAAGCTCAATATCAGGTCCAGTACTGGATGGAAAAAGTTCGTAAAATGTCCGCGCAAGTTCCTAAGCCACCTGTTAAGAATGTACTGCAACAAAAGCCATACAAACCCCACGACCATCGATCGTGAATAGCAACAAAACCACTCTGGCCCCAACCGGAATGATCAATCTCGGCGACGACGAGGATCATGAAGCTGTAACAGATCTGGCCACCCAACGTGCCTCTAAGAGAGCCAGGGTTTGAATAGTTTAGGGTGTGAAGCCAAAAAAGAAAATACCTGATGGATTAGTTTATTTTAAAAGCAGCACGCTAGAAATTAGCGTAGTGGCATTTTATTGTTTTTATCTTTTCTTATGTTTTGTTCTGCATCATATCTTTTAAAAGGGTTTTTCTTTTCTTTATAAACAGTTAAATTTTGAAGTGTCATGAAATGGTTACACATAAGAACTATACATGTGGAGTATTGTTATGTATGTCGCAGAGTTGAATGAAATGTATGTTTTTATTTACGCACAAAGGACGGTATTGTCCTATATGGGTATAAAAAGGGTCCAGAAGAGAGAAAATGGGGAACAGGCAGAGCATCACTGTTCAAGAAAGAAGACCGACCAGACCAAGGAACGAAAAGGGGAACATAGGACAGGACAGGGAAAGAAAAGGAGCAGGACCAAGGAAAGGAATCGAGGCAAGTGAGACAACCAAGTGTCTCAAGTGAAAAATCCGTCCAAGTGAGACAACCAAGTGTCTCAAGTGGAAAAATCGGGAAAGGTGAGACAACCAAGTGACTCAAGGGGAAATCGATCCAACCAAAGCAGCAAGTTTCGCTAGTATTGGAATCAAGAAATGGTGGGTATTATGAGAGAAATGAATAGAAATAGTATAATGAAAAATCAAGAAGCCTAGAATTAAACAGTGATAGGTTATGACTATGAGAAGTAGATTATTCAATTTTTGCCATGCTTGTTTTTTTTGAATAAGAATAATAATTGATCCACAGAAGAAAAATTATGAAATAATCAAAACAAACTTATTTATAAAAAACGGAACGCATCAAATAGACGAGCTATTAAAGCATGTGAGAAGGCACTTTCCGTTGGAGAAGTGGCATGACAATAAAAGCTGTTAAGCTTATAAAGACGAAGCTAATAAGCTTAGGAAAAAAGCTTAGCTAAAACGCTTAGGGAAAAATCTATCCTTAAAAGCTTAACTAGAAAGGTAAACAAGAAATACCTGGAGAAAAGAGTTTAGCTCTGAAGCTAACAAAAAAGTTTAGTTATGGAATCACTGAACCATGTTTGGGGCAAATCGGGCACAATTTGAAATTTCCCTCTCTGACCCTAGTGTATCACATGCAGGACATCAACGCGTATCCAATTGGACTGAATATCAGTAGCAGTGTTGCAAGGGACCCCTAGTATCAGTGTTACAAGTTTGATGCAAATTGGCACAAATCTAAAATTTGACCCATCTGACCCCAGTGGACCCCATCTTCGACCCCTAGGTTTGACCGATTTTGCTGAAAATCCATACGGTGGCCTATACTGACCTGAAGGATCACAGTGCAAAGTTTGAGGCAAATCGGCCACAATCTAAAATTCTACACATCTGAACCTAGTGGACCCCATTTCTGAGCCGTAGGGGTATCCGAATAGGCTGAGAATTGCTTTAGATGTTGCAACTGACCCGAGGAAACACTGAACCAAGTTGGGAACAAGTCCATCAAATTCTAAAATTTGCCCTAATTGACCCTAAAGGGCCTCTTTTCGAACACCTAGGGTGGACTGATTGAACTGAACAATGATTGTTTCCGGCGACCAAAGGTATCACTGTACCAAATTTGGTACAAATCTAAAATTTTGCCCCCAGACCCTAGCGGGCCCCTATCCATGACTCATAGGGTGACTCGATTGGGCTGAAAATCAATAGGGTTCATCCCGGTGGCCCATATTATCACTGTGCCATGTTTGGTCAAAATTGGTCAACGCATGTTAGGTTACTTGCCGACAGACGAACAGACAGACGGACAAACATGTCCAAATCATTACTTGCTGGGAAAGATCAGCTTCGTAATAAATCATACGAAAATCCACAACAGTCATCGTCATCACGCTCGAGTTTGAAAATTGTTCCAGTTCCAAGAGGTTCGTTCTTAAATTGCCCTATATCGACGTCAGACATAAGGCTTTCAGTGAATCTCCTTTAGCTTCTTTATTTTCCGGATTATGAAATCGTTAAGAAGAAAATGGAAGGAAGGAAATTTGCGGAAGATATTTTAGAATATTCCGTTTCATTTGATAATTTCTTTTATTTTTGCTTGTTGGTCTCATGATAAAAGCACACTGATAGGAATCAAGGATTAAAAAAAACTTTTTCTAAATTTTCCTCTAATATTGTAAAAACTGATTAAACTCTCGCACTAACCTTCATATAATGAAATTTGTGCATGCAACAGAATTCGTGAGGTTCTTCTTTGTATAAAATCTGGCTTATAGTAGGTTCCTCAAGACTTACAGGTCACTGAGGAGCACGTGTAACTTCGGATGAATCTCGGAAAGATATTGGTCCCAAGGCAAATCCAAGTTGGACTCTCGGTACAGCCTTCGCCCGCCGTGGGTTTCAAAGAATTGACTTCATTTCTTGATGGTATTCACTTCATCCTCTTCTTTGATTAATCCCCACGTCAGGGATTATTAGCTCGTGTTGACAGCTGGCGTAGTGGCTGTATTTGGAAATTGTCTGCAAAACTGTTCAACTGAATAAAAAACAAGCATAATTTATTCACAATTCTCCTCACAAAAATTACAAGAACTGTTGATAGGCTAATGTTTCCCATATTGATTCGTGTTAATGTACTTGATGAATATATCTTTAAATATTACTTTTCCTCAAAAAAGAGAAGAAAACTGATTCCAGAGAACCACCACTTTGCTCTACCTGCGTTATCAGTAATCCCTCCATTCTTGTCTGGCAACGTTTACTGGATTGCTTCATTTGTTTTCCCATCCCCGTCAAGCTGCTGAGCTCTGGTTTCGGAGGAGAGACGAGTTTTTCAGGGTGATGGTATGTAGTTTTCCCCCTCCGTCGCCAAAATGAATCTTGTTGTACAATCTGGCGGGCAGCATAAAAACGAGATTGAAAAAACAAACGTCCAATTAATAGTGCAACAAGATATCGACAATCAAAATTGATCTAAGTAGGGACAAAAGTCGCGGTTTAGCTCAAAAAAATGGGTTAACAATCGTGGTTTATCCCAAATTTGTATTTCAAATGTGTTGTGGGGATAAGTGAGACACTATTATCTGTCGTGTCTTTAAAACGTTCTTTTTGAAAAAATAAAGCATTAGTATGATAAGAAATTAAAGCTTAGTACATGAAAATAGAAGGAATTTTTGTTATTTATAGAAATGTTCCAATCATTATCCAATTCATACAAGAAAGAGTTACAAAATGACACTTGGTGAACAAGACAGAAATTTGGGAACACAATCATACGAACTATTATGGGGAAGGGTGATGGTAATTTCCGTGCTGATGATGTGTGTTGACGACGAAGATAAAAGTGTTGATGATGATGAAGACTGCCGCTGATGATGATGTTGATGAAGACTGCTGCTGGTGACGATGTTGATGAAGACTGGTGCTGGTGATGGTGAACTTGGTGGAGATGAAATCCAGGAAACCTTTGATGTCACCGCCAAAGCTGTTTCAGCTGAAAATGTAAACAAATGAAATGTCACATTCTTTACAACCATGATAAAGTCAAAGCGTAAAGATATTAGAGAACGTTGCTTACCATTACGTTTAATCTTCGTCAGATTCACTTGGATTCTCCATAAATGCCTCTTCATCATCGGATGGGGTAAAATAGTCTCCGCTGGACTCTTCAGTGGAATTCTCAAGGTCATCCATCTACCCAACATCATCGGTCTCACATTTATCGGATGATTCGGAAGAAAATGAATCCCCATCTGAGATTGTTAAATCAACCAGGCCCAGGATTCCATTCTCTTCGTTGTCCACTGCAGTCACAGAC
>VICI01002485.1:0-16511 GCA_019593645.1 Akabosia matsudoensis
AAAAAAAAGCATAGCATTTTTTGCTTTCTGCCGGAGTGCTCGCTGAAAACTACTAAAAAGCGAGCTGTTTTGTCGTCCTGAGAAAAGTTTTTGTTTTATTTGATGACAAAAAAGCATGCTGGGTTGGGCCCTCCTTTTGCGAGCCAAAATTGTTGTGTTCGTTGAAGAGAATTGGCTGTGAATGTGAAATGGATACCTAAAAAAATAGCGAGTTAATCCCAAATCCACGCTGCACAAAGACAAATACACGAAAAGCAAGCGAGGAAATAAAAAAAAGAAGTTTTGTTTCCTCCAGCAGCAGATGATTGTTTAGTGAATGAATAGTGTACGCAGTACTCTGTCAAGTATTAAGAAGAATCAAGTTTGTTTGTGAAGCTGACTCACTGGATAAATTGACTGATACTGATTGGGACAAGGATCAGGCTACACGAAAATGTACTCTGAATTGCCAAATATACTTTTCAAGTGGAATTTCCGCACATAAATGCAAAAAACTGGAACAAAAGGAATGTGATATTGCACAAATATTAATGGACTGTAGGTTTTGTTTGTTGACAAAGTTTTAAAGTTGAATTTAAACTGTGAAGTAGGCACGGGCTCAAATGTTAAAATTCCTCGAAAAAATATACTCTTCTGATTTGCCAAATGTACTTCTCAAGTGGAGTTTCCGCACATAAATGCAAAAAAAAACAGGAACAAAAGGAATGTGATATTGCACAAATATTAATGGACTGTAGGTTTTGTTTGTTGACAAAGTTTTAAAGTTGAATTTAAACTGTGAAGTAGGCACGGGCTCAAATGTTAAAATTGCTCGAAAAAATTACAGTGCGCTTGACATTTTTTGACTGACCAGTAGTGACCAGTAGGCGGAGTTTGACGAAGTGATTGTTTTCTTGCTCTTGTGAATTTGAAGATTTTGGTAGATTTCTGAAAAAGAAATTGAAGTGGCAGTTGTTTGTTTAGCAGTGCGTACGTAGTTCTTTCTCGCTAAATTGTGACGGTGTTTTCCTCGGCATCTTCCACCTTCACGAACAAGCTCGTAATTAGTCGGGAATCAAGATCATTTCAATTTTAAAATATTGAGGGCACTGACCTCGACATTTTATAAGCGTTATCGCGCGGACGTGCCTTGTCTTGTCGAAGGTTTGGAGACCTGGCACTTGCAGCTACTCTTTTTTGCAACATCGTCAGTCATCAATTTAGCTTTATGACCCGCCGTATTTTGGTACCTGACATTAGTGCACTTATCAACGTAGACCCTTATTTTAGGTAATTAAATTAATTGACGAGCTTGGCTCACTTCTTATTTTTAAAGTGGAAAAGTTTCATTCAACTAATTTATTCTGTGGATTTTAATTTAATCTGTTTGTGTTTTGTCTATTTTTTAGAGTTTGCAAAGATGTCATCTCTTAGATCTGGACCACAACCTTTCAGGCAATCACCGGCTGTAAGTACATAACTTGAATTATACGATCATAGTATACGATTGATCATTCTTATACTAGTTGTAGACCTCCTACAATGCTCCAATATAAGATGTGGTATAGTGGTGCATTTCGTGTAACGTCATTCCGTCGTAATCACCTTAATTACAAGGTAGAATAAAGTAAAAAGTTTGCTCCTAAGTTCTGACTGCCACAAACGTTCATGGAAATGACAGGTCTACACATTCAGTAGTAATTACCATTGTCTTTTACTTCTTACATTTGTATGTAGCTATACAGTTAGTAAGTTCGTCAACGTTTTTATGCCAGCTTAAAAAGTAGTATGCCTATATCACTCGTTTTTTATAATAACGTCACCCGATGCCTCCCACGAGGGGGCTTTCACAAGCAAGTGCGCTTTCTCCCATGAATATTGGAATAACCCCTTGCTTAGAAGACGCTAATACCATCATCATGAACATCCAACACCAAGTTTTGTATTCATTCATGATTTTCTGTTTGCCATGTGTAAACTATTTCTGAGAAAAACACTCCTGTTTTTAAGACGTTTGTGAGAAACAAGGAACATGGCAGTATTCACCAAAAAAGCAAAAGCCATTAGTAGTCGTTTCCTGTTCCTGCTCGGAAACGATCTCACAAAAACAAACGAGCTCTGTTTACACGAGCATTTCGTAACAAAATATCGTAATCAGTGAAATATTGTCATCATTTATCATAATTTTTCATGAACGCTTCGCTGCAAGTATTTCTTGTATGTACTATTGACTATACACAAGTGCACTTTAATGGCTGACAGTGTCTTTCAAAAACACACATTTCTTAACTGAATTTATCCGCAAGAATGTTGTGGAATAAGCAATTAGTCTTGCATGTTTAGCCCGTTAGAACTCTCTTTTGTAAAGATCTTGGTGTACTTTTTTTAGTGATGGATTGCTCGTTTTCGTGCCTTTCACCATTCACAAATGAATTTATGACTCATGTCCCTCCGTATGTGTTATATCCCGGCATCCGATATGTTTAGTATTAAACAATGAACAGAATTGTATTGAGCCGAAAAAAAATAAAACTTTTCCCCTTGAGAAGTCTACATGAAACCGGACGGAAAAGAAACAAAAAAAGCTTAGCGATCGTATCTTGAATATAATAGCAGAGAATACGAAACGGCTTGTGCGAGACAGGAGTTTAGAGAATGTGAATGTTCACACACCTTTTCGTTAAGAAGGGTTAAAAAAGCAGCGAGGAGCATTCCAAATATGGGCACAAGCCATATCCATTGAGTTATCGGATGCCATAGGGGTAACTGCAAGAGTTCCATGTATTTTTCGACAAGAGAAATACGGGTTTTTTTTTAGTGGTGTACATACATTTCTTCCCTTATTGGTAAACGTAGACGAGCCGAAGTTTTTTTTTTTTTTTCATATAATCTTTATGGTTTTATGTGTGTACTGCTTTTACACTTGGCCAGTTATGTCTCTGAGTACAAAGATTTTTTTTTTCGGAGAGAAGTGTTGTCCCCCCCAGCTAGTCTAGTTGTCTGTGAACAGCATGCATATTACGGAATAGTCCCGTCAAACGGCGAAATTTACAGTTTTTCATCTCCATTCTACTTAACGAGTAGAATATAAAGGCATATTGCATCTGCTCATAGTATTATTATGGCTTTCCCGTGTACAATGCACATTGCCCATGACTTGTTTTCAACACATCGGGCATATGGAGTAGTTGAAACTTCCTTTGGCTCCCTCCAGTATTCTTACCGATCTCCACACAGACACACCATCTAAGATACTTTTTTTTTGGTAGGTTTGCTTCCTCACCATACATACTTCTCTGGATTTGTGGATTTTTTTTAGTCAGCCATCTGAAGATTACAAAAACAGGCTGATAAATATAGTATTTTTTGGAACATTTTGCCCATTTCTCAACCTTTTGACACTTTAAAGCTCAACTTGAAAATATTTATCATCTCATTCAGGCAAAAGAGCTGTCAATGTCTGTGCTAAAGAATGGATAACATTTGTTCTACGACTGGATAGATATGCAGTTGTTGGCAGTGTACAATCTCTTGAATGAACATTTTCTTTTTGGGGTATATGCTTCATGGAACATGGTTATGTTTTGACCGTTCCCATTTTCCCAAGTTGACTTTCAAACTTACCTTCTCCAAGTGTACATTTCTCTGTACATTTTCATCCCAAAACAGCGAAATAAATAATAGACTGCTTTGCACACACACAAGGAATTTGTCTGTCTAGTTGACAGATAAAAGCGTACATAAAAACAGTATCTGCGGTCTGTCTCTTGTCGACTCTTCCGAGTGCTTCTAGTGACTGTGTTCATCTTTTTTGACGTGGTGCAGTGGGAGTTGTTTTTTTTCTCCTCGGTTCCACCTAATATCACTTCTACACTAAAAATCTTGTGCATTTTTTTTTCTCTCTCTGTGAAGAGATCGGTCATATTCTGTCGAGATCCTTAGTTCGTTTACCACGCTAAATATATTCAAAAAAGTGATATGAATATCTATGCGGTATGCATAAAAGTTTGACCGTGATGGTAACATCTCTCCCTGTTTCAAGTTTCGAACAGACTGCGATACAAGTTGAGTGAAGATTCTGAAAGACTGGCCAGCAAAATGCCTGCATGCATAATGATATGGAAGATGTGTGTATATATCCGTGAGTAATTTTGGGTCTGTCTGAAACTTGCTTTTGTTTTTTAGGCCAAGCCTGTTCCATACATGATCATGTCGATAAATTCGTAGAGATGCATTCATGTGTGCTTTGAAAGACCACAAAGTAACATTTCTTTCCGCTGTGATACAAGTCAGAATTAATTTGTTTTGTTAGGCAAAAAAGTAAGCAAATGTAACAAATCATATCGGTCGTGCGACTACAGTTGGTCGACGAAAATGCTTCATGAATGATCTCATGAGGGCAAGATTGAATTAATCCATGTGCTCTATTAAAATATTTGTGAGGAACCCTGGAGTAATTTAATGAAGGAAGTAGATCCTTGTTGATATTGTTCTACTGCTCAGATATATGGTGACAGTGAAGAGTTTAGCTGATATGAGGATGGATGGTGAGACGGTTGCAAGGTTTCATAAGAGAACAGGACAGTGACAGTGGCAAAAGATTTAATTTGACAAATTTAAATGTTGACTGCAGGAGGAACTCATATTATGCAGACGCCCACGCTTAGTTTCTGACAAGACAATGACTAGCGCGTTTGCATACACATTGTCAGTTCAACATCGAATTTGAAAATTTGTTGATATAAATCTCTTAGTTGTGCACACCCATCATCACGTTGTAAAGCAGCACGGTTGATAGTTTGTATTGTGTGTGAACATCAATGCTTCAATTTTCACATCTTCACAACACTCCCTTTTCACCTCCCCCTGATTTTAGCTGGTAGGTTTGTCAGGACTTTTTTTTTGTTCTTTTTTGAATCTTATGTTGAAATCGACGATATCGTTTTATAGAAATCTTGTGGGAAAGTTTCGCAAGAAGTGTTAGAAGACAAAGAGAACAGAGGTATTATACCACCAAACGCTTCGAAAGAGGATCTGACAAGGGACGAATCTAACAAGCCTGACTCTGGTCATCGACTACCACAAATCAAAGGGTTTATCTATAAGTCAAAAAAGAATACGAAGTCTAGTGAAACCAAAGCAGAGGAAATTACGACAATGAGTGGAACCACTACTAATGTTGTCACGTCCCAACCTCAGCCACAAAACTTGGCGAGTGCCAGTGCGTCTGCAGCGAGTTCATTGTTATACACAAGCGGAGGAACAGGAGGGACCGGCAGTGGCTCTAGTCTTCTCAGTGGATACTCAAGTGCTGGTGTAGATAAGAATAGATGGGATGACAGCAATAGACAGAAAAGTAGTAGCCTATCAGGGCGATACACGACCCCTTCGGGACAGGCCACTGGAATAACAAATGGTTCTAACGGAACAACTAATGGGATTGCTTCCGCTACTGCAAACCCAACTTCAAATGGCGTTTATACCAATGGGAGCTCCATGACTGGAACTGGAGCAGCAGCAGGCTCTTACAGTAGTGCAAAGAGTGGCAACTATCGCTTGGCTAGCCTAGATCGGTTAGCTCAACGACAAAAATTGTATGAACTTCAAAGTGGTGGTACCGGCCCTGCGCCGGCTGGGACTGAAAATGTAAGTTTCAACATTCATTTTAACAAAAATGAATGGCCTAAGGTCTTAGTATGAACCGGACAACCGCGTTTGCCTACTCTAACGTTTTCAGTATTCTTTCACTGCATGCGAATGGAATTGTGACCTGAGCAAATGCGTAATATGCAATCATGAAAGTAACCGGATGATAAGTTGCTAACTTCAATATTCATTTGCTAAAGGCAATATTCCGAGTTGAGATACGTAGTGAATTATAAATCCGCATGCCCTAGCTTCTTCTTTAATATTTCATTCTTGAATAATGTTCTCTTTTTCTGCTTTCACCACGAACTGTTTATACTTGCCTCGTTGCCTCACGAATATGTTTACATTATTAATCCACCTGCCCTGCCTTAGCGAAAATAGAGTGATAAATTAGTCAAAATCATGTATCTAGCTGAAGAGGAAATCAGCAACACGAGTCTGGGCTGATGCTGAATTAAGCATCAAAGTTCGTCTTGTTTGCTTTGATACGAGACAAGTAATCTCGTAAGATTTTTTGCGCACCCTAAGATTGACATGATTCATGATATTTTCAGTGCATGGGTACACGTCTGCAGCTAATGCCGAATTGAAGTAGAGCGAAAAAACGGTCGCAAAAACTTTCATACATAACTTATATTCCTGAATATATTAGTTTTGAACACATGCTAATATTTATTGCTATTTAAGATTCCTTTTCATTCCTAGTCATTTTCATATTACATTTGGGTAGAGTTGCAAATCTCTTAGTGTTCAGGAGGGGATAGGATATATGGGATCCATGTATCCTTGAACTAGCGCTGCGTATTTTTGCACATTGCCAACGAGCATTAATACAATGATATGATGATGATGAGTGGCTGGCTACACAAGACGAGATCAATAGAATTCGAATTAAGTCCATTCAATTTACTTAAGTGGTGAGGAATGTGGAAGCAGGACATTCGTTTGTATTTCGTTCGTGAAGTTGGGTTATTTTTGTGTGCATAATGTTGTGTGACCTCTCCTATTCGACGGTAAATTTCAAGCAGGAATTTATAAAAAACAGCGAACTAAAAAATTGTACACTTTCCATCTTCCCACTCTATCTTCTAGTTGACGTTGCTGAAGCAGGAACGTTTGAGCAAAACTTTGCCAGGAACGTTGAGGAAATTTACGATCCTTGTTAGGAAGAAAAACGTGTTTTTCATTACTTCACAGTAAATCCATATTTTTTGACGGACTCTGGAATAACTCGGATGCTCGTTCACACGGGCCCATTTTCTTACGTGAACTAGAAACCGAGCAAGTCGAAAGTGAACGTGAACGAGAATCGTAGAAGAGAAAGTTGCAATGCAGACGTAAAGCCATCGTCAAAGCTGTATTTGTGAAACGAAAATTATGCGATTCCTAGGCATGTAAAAAGGTCGGTTTACTGGTCCAAGTAAGAAGTTTGATGTGCTATAAAATAACTGTTTTTATGTAGTGAGGCTATTTCCTGGGCAGAATGACGCTGTTCCGAGAGTAACCGTTACCAGTTACCATTATATTTTATCTTCTGGATGTACACACAACTTTAGTTAGTGCAATTGGAAGTGAAGATAACAATATACTCAACAAGTTTCTTCGTGTTTGCTGGAAAATCTCTCTGTCTATCCCTCTCAATCATTAACTGGTAGTAATCCATATAGCGTAGCGATTATTCATAAAAGCCGCATTTCCCGTGTACAATTAACTCGTGTCTGCCGCATAATGGAACTCATACGTGATATTTCAAACCTACTGCATAGTGATAGTGATAACCTTAAGTATTCCTATAGTATGTTATAACTACCATAATATCTGTCAGACAGGACTTGGCTGGCAACATTTTCGTGCCTGTGACATTTAGGTTGGGGACGAAAGAAAGCAATTGACATTTACAGGACTAAAATGGGCATTGTTGTTGGCTCACATTAGGATGACTGAGTTTTTCATACGCTATTTATGGATAAAGTGTGCCA
Organism: Akabosia matsudoensis; assembly: GCA_019593645.1. Taxonomy (NCBI): domain Eukaryota; kingdom Metazoa; phylum Arthropoda; class Collembola; order Entomobryomorpha; family Paronellidae; genus Akabosia; species Akabosia matsudoensis. The sequence goes on from VICI01002485.1 coordinate 7,608, forward strand.
TATTGGAGCATTGATGTTGCCTAAACTTTCATGAACTGTTTTCAGCTAGTCAAGTATCCGAAATTTTATTTTTATTTTTTGTCTTGATATCTTTTTTATAGTTGCAAAGCAAAAGGGAGCTGTTCTTTAAGAACGAGACCTCGCCTGCCCCAGCACTTGTTACGACTATAAACAATGCAAACAGTGGACCGACTAGTCTTAGTGGCGTCGGAGGAAGCAATCCAGTCAAAGAATTGAATTCCATGTCGGGGAAAATTGATACAGGGCGAACAACTCATCTTACTAACACATCCGGAAGTATTGAAGACAATAGGGAAAGAGAATCTAAGGAAATCAAAATGAAGATGGAAAAACAGGAAAAGGACAAGAAGAGAAAGGAGCTCGACGGCTATGTTGGATTCGCTAATTTACCTAATCAAGTGTACAGGAAAGCCGTGAAGAAAGGGTTTGATTTCACTCTCATGGTAGTTGGTGAGTGTTCAACCACTTATCATGTATGTGTTAATGTGAATCTTCAAAATGTGACTAAACTACCTTTGTGTGATGTAGGGGAGTCCGGCCTGGGAAAGTCCACGCTGATAAATTCCATGTTCCTTGCAGACATCTATTCTTCCGAGTATCCAGGTCCAAGTAGTCGAGTGAAGAAAACAGTACAGGTAAGAAACTAGGTGGAATGGAATTAGTTAGCATCCTTCTAAAATATTGAGGTTTTTTTTTATTGGATCGCTTTCTTACTCTCACTCTTTGCCGTTAATTACAGGTAGAAACTTGTAAAGTTCTTCTCAAGGAGAATGGTGTTAATTTATGCCTAACAATTGTGGACACTCCTGGATTCGGAGACAGCATCGATAATAGCCAGTGGTATGGAAGAAAGCATATTCACGCGTCTTGCAAAAAAGGTACCAAATTGTAATCGATACACAAGAACGTCTTTTTTAATTATAGCTGGCAGCCAGTGTTGGACTATATTGAGAATCGCTATGAAGACTTTCTGAATGCCGAGTCCCGAGTAAACCGAAAAGCAGTTTTGGATAGCCGTGTTCATTGCTGTTTGTATTTTATTGCTCCATCGGGACATGGCATGAAAGCGTTGGATGTTGAACTAATGAAGAAACTTCATGACAAAGTTAACATAATTCCAGTTATTGCGAAAGCTGATACTTTGACACCTGAAGAATGCGCACATTTCAAAAAACAGGTAACTTAAACACGCTTTCTTTTAAGGATATTGTTGAAATTAGATCAGCGAAAACTCTATTTAATGCCATTCTAGATTCTTAATGAGATTGCGCAAAATAAAATCAAGATCTATGAATTCCCTGACTGTGATGACGAAGAAGAAAACAAAATCAACAAAATGATGAGGGAGAGGGTTCCATATGCTGTTGTTGGCTCGAATACTGTTCTAGAGGTAGATGGAAAGAAACTTCGTGGACGGAAGTATCCTTGGGGCACAGTTATAGGTTAGTAATGGATTGAACATTTCATCTATTAGAATACCTCAAGATTTACTCATCGAGCGTCATCGTATTTTTTGTTTTAGTCGAGAACCTCGAGCATTGTGATTTTGTTGCGTTACGCAACATGGTAGTTCGTACACATTTGCAAGACCTGAAAGATGTGACGAACAATGTTCATTACGAAAACTTTCGGTGCCGTAAATTGGCAGGACTTGGACCTGATGGGAAGCCTGTAAAGGGTTTCGATAAGTAAGTCTTTTGATCATATGCATATTAATACATTGTGGAATAAGGCATCTACAGGTCACTGTGTACAGAAAATTGGCAATGAATTAACACCTACAAATATGCACACATCATTGTCCCATTAATATCTGTAATCTAATTGACGAATTTCTCACTAACTTGAAACGAATCAGGTATAGCACATTATTTATGAAACTAACTGAACAAAATGGGTATTGGTTGTGTGTTTCCATTTCATAGTAGTGCTCAATCTCCTGGCGTCCCTAATTGTTTTATTACAATCTGGTAAGTTTACCTAAAGGAGCTGATGCACGTTAAAGCAAACTTCCCGTTGACTTGTAGCCCTCAGACTCTGCTAAATCGCAAAACTTGCATTTTATACGGTAGATTACTGTTGTAAATAATGAATGTTCGCTTTACAACTCTTGTTCACAATTGACTAGTGATCGTTTACTTTTATTTCATTGCGGGTCGTTAGTTTGAATCCAATCGATAAATGACTGAACAGTTTGTAAGTACGTTGTTTAGGGAGCATGAACAGAGTTTTTATTTAGCATGCTTCACAAAGTTTGAACCCGATTTAGTGATTCGTGTTTATACTGATGGTATCCCCAATTCCAGAATGTCACATGTAGACATGTTAGAGCTAGTGTTAGATGAATTTGCTCCTTGTGCTCACCAACCTTTCACGCTCTCATAAACCATAGATTCTAGTCATTTTATACAGTCAAACCTGTCTATAAAAGGCATCCAAGGGCCACAAAACAAAGTGCCTTTACTAGAGCATGTCTCTTATAGAGTTGGGAAAATACATGGGGTAAATACAGATTGGGCGACAGAAATGATACCTTTATTAGACGGGTTCTTTTAAAGGGCTGCCTTTAATAGACAGGTTTGACTGTACTATCAAATCAAACACTATACTAGCATGAAATTGATATATGTTTGCTTAAAGTTTATGGAAGGCATCTTTTAGCAGACGGTATATATTTTTATTTTAACGGATCAAACTGTTTCTGCATGAATCATGATATTTGTATTAAATTATAATATAGCCGACTACTACAGCATATTCAGAGTTGAAATTAGGCCATCAAATTAGTTGTTTTTTCAAGAATTCCTTATTAGTAGTATACTAAAAATGAATAGCTAAAAGCATTCGAATAAAGAAACCCATCTTCGTGTCACGAGATTGGTATTTTAGATATTTTTAACTAATTGGTTCCGATAACTATTTTACGGAAATTTATAAATCAAAGTAACCGGAATAACCGTGACCAAAATTCTTTCCGTCCCGAAAATAATTTGTACTATCCATACCGTTTTTACCTGTCGAAATGTTTGCTTGACCGTTCTCCCATATATCTACTGACTTTTTTGTAATTTAAAATAACCCTGTTTCGCTCGCTATCTACATAAGCAATAGTATTTTTAAATGGTAAACTCTTTTTAATGTAAATCTAATGCTGAAGTATCAAACATTTTCAGGAACCCACTGGCTCAAATGGAAGAGGAAAAGAAGAACCATGATGCGAAAATGCGTAAGATGGAAATTGAAATGGAACAAGTTTTTGAGATAAAGGTTAAGGAGCGAACTCTCAGAATTACCGATTCAGAAAAGGATGTAAGAATGAATATTTCCTTCCATTTAAATATATGTATATTGTTTGGTTTCAGTGAATTGTGTGTCCATAATTTATGATATAATTATTATTACTTGTAATGTTGAATTAGTTGAAGCGGAGGGAAGAGCAAATGAGGAGTGCTATCGAGAAACTTCGTTTCGATTATGACGACAAAAAGAAACAGTTTGAATCTGAAAAACTTGCTTGGGAACAAGCCACTGGTATAACCTTCGAGGAATTGAGGAGGAGAAACCTTGAAGCCCTAAGCAAAGAGTAAGTTTTACACATTATAAAAATTACTTGAATTGTTGACTTTTCAGGAGATGTATGAATTTGTGCTAAGCTCGTGGCATGTTTGCACGATAATATTCTTTATCACGAAGGTATGTGGTGCATATTCATTATACGGGATAATCAATCGCATTGATCCTCATTCTTCAATCCATAACCTCAAATACTTGATGGGGCTTTTAGACATCGTATGTAATGCTAAATGACTGCTGAAGGCTGACTCAGTGAGATAGATCCCTTGTTTTGAAGAACAAGTGAGAAGCTATATTTTTGCCAGTAGAAATGTACTTTTTGTGGACATTTATTGTACGTAGCTGATGTTTGTTTTTTAAAGCTATGGTGTACGATAAGATCAAATCGAGAGAAAATTTTATTTAGAGTAATACATTTTTTATGTAAGAGAGTTTTCATAATTTTCTCTATATCATTCATTCTTGATTCATCGGGCTATGTGCTTACGAACAGAGTGAACAGAATGATTGATCCCACGCCTGCCGCAATGGATATGCTTCCTGTAACGAAAAACAATTATTCTGCACGGAGCCTCCCAAGCATGGATCTTGAAGACTTGCAAGAGTGGGTTGAAGGGGCTGGGGATGACTAACTCTACAACTTTATGCTAATTCCCTCATATTTCTTGCATGAACGTTGGATTGAAGCCAGCTTCTCGATAACGTATAGTCTAACGTAGACCTTCTTAAATACTGAATTTCCTATAACTAACCGCAAACTGTTCAACGAACTTTTCTCGTAGTTGTTTTCTGGTAGTATACTTGTCTTGTCGCTTCATGTGCTCGTGGAGAATGTTACTTCTGCTAACTGTAATTGGCCTTTTCGCTTTCTCTTGTGAATTAAGGTTTACTTTGTGAGGCATGTTTACTGACGTTTAGTGGTGTTGAACGATTTTCAGAAGAGCTACCTTACCAAGGAAATTTTGGCGAAAATAGATACCTAGCAGCTCGTGTTGACTTTCTCTGAAAATTAAGTAGTATTATCGTGGTAATCCAAAGTTAGTTATAGATAATCTACTGGCATATTCTGGTGAATGTGAACAGTTTTCAATGTGAATTGTAAACCATTCCCTTTCCATCACCACAATGGCATTTGAAAAGAGAAAAGGATTCTAATCCATCTCAACGGAGACCTTTTACCCCTTTTGTCTTGTTCTAATTGCTCTAATATTACAATAAAGAAAAGAGTTTTGAAAATGCGTTGCTTTCACTTTCACCTCATTCAGTATGGTGAAAGACTTGCATTGTGTTTATAACCTTTTAAAAAGCACTGTTGCCTGAAACAGTGATATTGCATACTGGTTAGAAAAAATCTTCATTGTTTTAAAGGTTATTCATCGAGTTACTTCGGAGTTTCATCATGAAGTTGAAGCAAGGGCTGTAGTAGAGTAGTACACGTTAATAATTTAGCTAGGTACCTTTTTACCAACAACATCCAATTCCCTAGGGAGTAGTTGACCTTTGCTTGAATAACAATAGAAAATCTTATATGTCGGATACTTTAATTCGCTTTTGTTAGCGTAAATGCCAACGTTCAGCTAAATTTTCTATTCTCTAACATACAAACAATTTTTAGTTCATAATAGTATGTTGCCCTATTTAGGCGCTTTCATTATTAAACATTTTCGTCAAATAGTAATGAAAAAGTTACTTTGAAGCAATGTAAGTAAACGTAAATATGCACTGCAGATTTTTGAAACGCAAAACAGCACTTGTACAGCAGTCGAATAATCTGTTAGTTTTAATACATTAGTGCGATTTTGTTGTAATTTGGTTGCAAAAATGCTTGTTGTTTTGTTTTCTGAGTATAGAGCGATTAAAAAACGATCAAAGAGTAAAGACAAACGGAACCAATTGGAGGTAGCAAAGATGGATCATGACGGTGGCAGTTTGACGATTCAAAGGCCAAACTTAGTTCCATTTTCAATCGAACTTCATCCGAATGTCATATCCACATCGGAAGCAGTTAGTCTCAAGACTACTGTAGAAGATGACACAATGTCGCCACCGAAATCACCAGCGAGTAGTTCAAGTACTAGCCATCAGTCCAACACCTTGAAAAGAAGCAAATCAATGCCTAAAAGAAGAACCTCCTTTAGGGGTCAAGAATGCGCACCATCATAAATGATTGTCACACGCATCAATATTTTCCCCAATATGATAATCAGAATTATTAGTTGTAGTTTGTTGTCTTCAGACGTTTCGAAATTTCACATACTGGAACAATCCATTTGAGATTATGTACGCGTATAAAAATATTTTCAATTTAATAATCATCTTGTCAATATTGTATGATACTCTTGTGTACGCTAATCTGTAAAGTTTACAGTTTGTTTTCAATGTACTTTTGTGTATGCATTTTGTGAACTAAAAGTATTTTCAGTGAACGCTTAGCTTCCGTTTTACTATTAAGTTTCATTCATAACTTATTTATTTATTTGTTCTGTTTGCTTGAATGCGGTCTACGGGATCCATATCACTGGCACAATCATAATTTATAGACCAGAGATATACCTCGTCAGATTAGCACTAGTAGCTAGTAGTAGCTAGTACCTAGTAGCACTGATACGATAACGAGATTATAACAATAACTAATTTGAAGTTGTTTTTAGTTAATCTGGATATTTATTTTTGGTTGCGGCACACGTTAGTTAATACTACTAAAACTTGTAATGCAGCAAATTTAGTTTAGGAAGAATGTATGTATGTATGTGTTATGTGTCTATCAGGGTTATTGTAGGTTGAGGTGGATTGGATCAATGTTCATGGCACCAAACTGAAAGGGGCAGATGAAAATAACTGTAACGTTAATTACTAGCTCCAATTGACTAGCGAAAGTATTCTGGTGAACTGTTGAAATCTATCGAATAATGATTGTATTTAATTTTCCCTTAACCCTCTTCTTGTAGGACCGTGGATGGGAAGAAATCTAAAAAGAAAGGAATTTTCTGAAGACTAGATTCCCCTGCGCTTCGTCGTGCATTTCAGTAAAGTAACGGCTCATTAACATTTTACGTGGAAAGGAAGGACTAAAAACAATTTGACGAACGCTTACAAAAGACAACGCTGTTAATATTCAAATCGTTAATACAAAACACACGAAAATGTTCACGACTCAGCTCACAGGTTTACAATAAACACAGGTTTTTCAATACAATTTATTTTTAGAACTCTTCAACACAAAATTATAAAGCTAGCTGTTAAGATGAAGCTCATGTAATCACTCGCAAGAATGTTTAAATGCAATTAGAATCAATTACTACGTAATGTATAACACTTGCGCAAATGATAAGTAGAAGAAAAACTCACCTCATTCGTTATACACGTAGTTAAAGACTTCAATCAAGTTGTACGAGTACATTCACAGTTGAGACAAGGTTTAAGAAAACTTGCACATTCAGCACAACTTCTGAATCTGTTTCGTACAGAAATCCTACCAGTATAAAAAAAACTAAATACAATTTTGTACAAAGCCTTCGTCAGTGTTAGTTTTACAGTGAATACTTCTTCTGATTTAAATAACGAAAATCGGGTACACTCGACTATAAAGGATCAAGGCAAACTGAAGTAAATTTTAACAACGCCCTTCCGACTTTAAAAAAGAGCAATTAGGTGTTTTAACAACGTAGTATTTGATATTATAAATGAATTTACTTTAAAGTAATTACGAGTAGTAATATTTGAAATGTATAACTTTACATTAATGCCAACTTGAATTTTTAGCTTTGTTCAACAAAAGCCAAACCATGTTCCAAAAAACTATACAAAGTTTATATTATTCGTGTGTAAAAGCATAATTCAGTTCAAAAGTATAATACTGAATTGTCCAAATAAAACGTAATTATCTTGAAACGAAATATTTACGCTACTCAATGTTAATTCTTATTAGTATGTATTATGTCGAGAGTACGACCAGCTAGTTTATTTGTTCCAATTGTGTAAGATTTATTGTATCTTTGAAAACTCCAAATGAGTTACCGACTTTGAACGCGTAGTCAACATGATTTTTTATAATACTTTTGGTACACAAGACAAAAGTTGCTTTATACTCTTTACTGTTACTTTTTTGTCCCTTGATGATTTATTCTTTTGTAATAAAAGTGAAAGTAAATGAATAATACGTTATGAAATGTTCTGTATCTGCGTTTACTATACTTGAATTGATTACTTTTACATTTCTTTTTTTATATCTTTCATACTATGTTGACAGTAACAAGTGTAGCAAGGGAAATATGAGATAACTTACGAAATTATGAATAGTGACCTGCGATAAGTTGTCCATGTTCTTTAGTCATATTTGTAGCGATGAGCCATTTATACTATGTAAATGTATATTTTTTGTTTGTTTTTTGAAAACTGCCTACACAACTTATTAAGGAACGTATACTTGCCAGCTGCCATCCATAAGAATTGATCAAACTATTATTTCAAAGGAATATGGAATATTGATTTGTCCAAGAAACATTTACAAAAAAACTGATGAATTATACCCCAATGCTGAAAATATAAATAATATTTACTCAATAAATGCTGTATTTATGAAAATAAAAGCTTGTTTTCAGTAAGTTGTTGTTTTAAATGTTCTAATCAATTTAATCTCCTGGAATCCGTCTGTAACAACCGGCACGAAGAAAAGCTTGGAGGAAGTCTGAAGAAAAGTCATAGCCATAATTTTTGATAATTGTCAATTGTCATAGTCATATTCATAGTTGCATGGATTTGTGAAGCTAACACGGTTTGAGGCGTTGCGCAGCGACATCTACAGAACTGAAGGCAAACCGTCCAGAGTATGCAGCGGGAGCTCAAATAAAACTTTTTCGCTATATCATGTTTACTGTGTAGAAAGACTCTGCACTTCAGTCCAGTCATCGTCGTTTACTTTTTGAAAGAAGAGCTTGAAGCAGTTGACAGATAACTTTTTTTGGAAAATTTAGTTGCGGAGTTAATTGAAGGTCTGTAAAGTTTCAATTATTGGATTGGATTGCCACATAAATAGTCGTATTCATTTATCTGAAGTTTTGTCAAGTTTAGTTTTTTGATACTAGCGTAGAGGTAGTGTGTTTACAAGATTATTTTACGTCATTTTCCGTTGTCATTTGTGGGGACTGATTTGATTTGATTTTGAACACTGTCATTTAGTGAATTTGTAATTAAACGTGATTTGTAATATCTTTGGTTTAATTAGATGGCTGATGTAACGAAAAAACCCCCCGTGGAGGAGTTAGGAGGGCCCAAGGATGATAAAAAGCCGGAGGATCCAAAGGCTAAGAA
>VICI01002486.1:0-16510 GCA_019593645.1 Akabosia matsudoensis
AGAAGAACTTAGTTGTAAAAATATTTTTCAATGGCGTTAACAGAATCACCAAATTGAGTGCCTTATCAAAAACAATCATAAAGATGAGTACTGCAACAAAGAAATCTAAGCTTCCATCAAAATGTTGTGCCTTGCAGTAAAAAACATGAACACATCTTTTCTTTTGTAACAATCAATATAAAACCAATAACTTTAGTGGTAAGATTATACATTAGAATTTTATATAAAACACGAGAGGATTTTTTTTTCTTGTACATAGCATAGAAACAATTATTTTTCATAATTAACCGCTTAATATTATTAACCAAACTATACTATCAATATTTGTACTACTACTCAGGAACATGCTTAAAAACAATATCAAAGTTATCCCAAGAATTTTTTTGTAAATAAATATGAAAATAATGATTTTCTTTTGGTGAATGGAAACAAATTTTTTATAACTTTTTCTTTCGTTGGGAAGATAGACGAACATAATCGAAGACAGTTTGTGTACAATTCTCTAAGAGACAAGAAGAAGATAACTTAAGATGCACAATTGAAGGATTGGTTCTTTGCTTATAAAGATTGAGAGTGTGTGACACAGTCAGATTTCAAAAAGGACGTAATGTATCCAAGCTGTACAACAAATTTTGTAAATAAATCTAAGTTCTCTGTTGCTCCGTTCAAGTCCTTTACACAATACAAAATAAGTTGCAAAGCGGGCAGGAATTCTTTTGTGTTTCTCTTATTTTTTGTTCAACCTCCGTCGTTAAATAGAGTAAACCGTAATTTATACTGTAATAATAGAAATAAATCATATGAAAACCTATTTCAAATGCCACCGTTTTTTATATAAAATAGCAGTAAGAATTAGGATTTTTTTTCAACGCAAAATCAATTAGTTATCTGTAAATATTCGTAAAAATCAATATAGAAATAATATATAGAAACCAAAGTAGAATTTTATGTTTTATAAAAAGAAAAGTATATGCTTTTTTTCCACATAATTTCTTGCACTGGCTTAAAAAAATACATAACATTTTTTTGTGTGTACTTTTGACAACAACAATACAAAACAAACTTGCGTAAAAATATTGGTACATGAATTTTGATGGGGACGCGACAGACGAATCATTTCACGTTTTTTTTACTGCAGAATCGTATTTGACTAGGTTGAGTTAAGTGAAAACAGTAATATTTTAGGACTTTAGTTAGCACACTAGTATGAAAGTTGTTTTGTAGTTGATTTGATGAAAAAAAGTTTAGCTAATCTGCAAAATACAAGAAATTGGGCTGCAGATGGGAAATTTTTTCTCCATGCTACTCATTCCAGGTGTGTTTTTTTATACAAGAAGATTGTTTTTTGTGTAAAAAAGTAAAATAGAAGGAAAAAATGAAATTGAAAATTGTACATACAAATCAATAGAACAATGTTTCATATTGCCCCACTACAAGTTTAGCCTAAGATTTTTTTTTGATTTTCTCTTTTTTTTTTTTTTTTTGCTAATTATGTTGATCATAATAAAAATCAATTTGTTTTAAGAGTTTTAAGATGGGATAAGAACAGCTAACTTTAAAAAAATAATTTGTTCTTTTGTTTAGATATTCAAAATGTTGCACGAGTTATTTTTAAGAAACTTACAAGTAAGGACACGCGCGTAGGGTTGACACAACAAAGAAAAAAAAAGTTAGAACAGAGCGAGACGCGTCTGACAGATCATATGAGAAATTAAAATAACTATTTTTCTTTCAAGATGCAATCATCAAGTATTCAAAAACAAAACGAAATAATAATCTTCCAGACAAGACAAATGAACGATTAAACTCAAGTGCTATCTTAAGACAAAAAAAGAAAGAAATTATTATCCGAAATACTACATTCCTGTACTGAAAATAAACGCAAGTATTTTGACAAATGACACACTAAAAAATGTCTTTCTAAAAAGATTTTTTTTTCCAATTTCAAAACTTTGTATCTTCCACAATTCTATCAGATTGTATAACCCAAGATATATTTACAAAAAGGAAATGATGAAAACTACCGAGCTGATTTATTTTATAAAAATAACGCCTTTTTTAAAAACCGAAACAAACAATTACCATGTTTTGCCATCGATTGTGTATGAATGCAAATCTAGAAGAAGAAAAAAAAATTGATGATACAGTTTTATTTATTTTTTATAAAATGAAAATGCGCTCTTCAATGGTCTCCTTATCTCTTTTAAAAACAAAAATCTCTTATTCCATCAAAATGTGTGTCCAGAGGAAGTGTAAAAAAAGAAAAACTTTATCGGTTAGAAGCACTCACGTTGTCACCACGAGGTGCTCTCACACTTGTCAGTAATTTTTTTTTGTCAAACTGTTCACGAGTGCAAGTTTCTAAGATGATTTTTTATACACTAAAAAAATATATAAATCACTTTCAACTAATTGATTTTCAGTTAAGTTATTTTCGCTTTAGTTTTTCTTTTCTTTTTTTTGTGTGGATACCAACGTTATTAATGTTTACACTTAAGAAAAATCCAATATTTGTAAGCGAACTAAAAACAAACCGCATATAATAATTACACAAAAACAATTATTATTATCATTTCTTTGTGTGCTGTTTTGATGTAAATGGATGCTATATATATTATACATAGCAATATAATATATATTCTATTATATACCTTTATAATTTTTAGAAGAAAAAAAATCATTTTTTGTGGAATAAAAAACATCCAAAAATTGGTTGGGTTGAAAAAAAATTTAGCATCTTCGAGCACTTCATTTTTCACATGCATGATTTTCCTGGGGGCGATCATTTAAACGCATCGTTTCAAAAAATTGTTTCGTCGTTTCAAGTTTCAGATTTAGTCCATGACCTTCTACTCTGCATTTCTGACTGAGCTTTCTTAAGTTCATGCCATGCCGCTATTTTAAACCTCAGTCATTATTAGGATCAACAAAACTTCCCATTTTACAGAAATAGCGATATTTAAGAAATGAACGCCGTTTGGAAACGTTTGGAATTCTTACGAGGTTTAGGGGCTAATTCATTCGAGTTAAGCGTACGAAATCGAGGTTGGTCGCCACTTGCTCACACTTTCCGGGTAATAAATTTCCCCAGCATGAATCCATCGGTATCGGCATGCTGGACATATATTTAATAAGTTTGTTAGAAAACTCTAAATCCATTCCATCCATCATTCTCATTATAAATGCATCAGACAATTTAAAGGATTTGCATGATTGCCGAACGTTACCAAATCCATTCACTGTACTACTGTGCATACCAAATATGTATGTTTTTTCGTCATATTCTGCGGCAAACCTAAATTTCATTTTTACAAATCTTACATACCCACATCCATGAGATGACGACTGTAAGCAACTGACTGCAAAGAAATTTGGGCTTAGCGTAGAATTTGGCTTTTGCAGTAGTCAACGCAAATTTTCATGAGTCGTGAATACAACATAGAATAAGGCAGTAAAAAAGTGTTTTTTTCCTTTTATCTATGATGAATACAACCGAACTTGTTTAAACCTCCCTAAACCCATGTGAAGATTTTTAAAGAAGATCTCCGTCGAATTTTTTTCGTCAGTGCGCCACTTCAATGGCTACTTTTGAATTTTTAACTCTGAGCAATCCCGTTTGTATCACGAAGTGAGCATAGTTCCGGGTAGGACAATTGTTATTGGTCATATTGGCATCTGAACCGAATTGTTTTCACATCTTTCATTTGTTCCACTAAATGAGTAAATAGCAAAGGAGTCGTATAATGTTAACGACAGTGTAATAACAGTAAGCAGTCAGTACAAGACCGGGTTTGCAAATGGAGACACGCCAAATTCTCCTCAAAATCATACTCCTAACATTTTGGAATTATATAATGTTAGTAATAAACAGGATTTGCTATCGTGACAATTTTTACTACAAGACGACTGCCACTGGAAGACATTTACTTTTTTTATATAACAGAAGGGTCATTTTTCGTTGTTCGATGGTTTCGGCTTCAATATGCCTTCTTGAGCAACGCATTCTAATGACATGCACTTTACATACGCCGTACTAAATAATTAGACATATATAGGCAGTCGTCATCCCCATTGTTCCACAATCAAGACATTGTTTCTTTCCAACCAATTTTCCTACAAATTGTCCACAACGAGAGTATGAAATTCCCAACAGTGAATACTATACACAGCATTAAATGTTTTTTCGTCGACCACCACCATCCAATCCCAAGACATTCTTTATCTCCCTCACCCTCATCATTTATTTACATACTTTATAGTCATCCACAATCTTCAAAAATGCAAATTTCATCATCAACTCCCATGTCCACTTCGGCTGTTTTCTTCTTCACATTAATATTAACTACCTCCTAATGAATAAATGAATCACCACTTTTTTTCCTACTTCATGTAAACATCTTTTTCAATTCTTCCGGTCGTCTGCCACACATCTCCAGTTTTAGTCATACCGCAACCCGTGTCCCATTAACAACAGCAAACAAAAGACAACATTAAATTAAAAACCACTTACCGTCGTCTTTAAAAAAGGTCCATTGGCTTCTTCAGTAACAGCTCGTGGAGAGTGATGTCATTAACTTTCTAATTAAACCTATTCCATCTTGTAAGCCCCTTTTTTTCTTGTGAAAAAATGAGTAAAACCAATCTGAGTCAGTCTTTGTTCAGCTAGCAGCCAACCAACCAAACCAACCAGATCCCTACTATTCTTTGTCCCTCAGTCAAAAAAAATGTTGTTCATGTTCATCCCTATCTTTTTATCCATTGGTTGAGCCACAATTAACCAGTCCCGCGCGAAAATCGCACCTTTTCTGTGTACAGTGCTGTGAAAAAAACGATAACAAAAAAGTGAGACGTCTCTCGTGAAAAAGAAAAGGAACATTTGCCGCTTTGTTCGCGACGAGAGAGAGAGAGAGAGAGCAAACAAGAGGACTCAGCTGAAGAAAAAAATGCTTGTGAAGTATGAGAAAACGGGACTCTAGTTGTGCACAGCTCAACATTTTAATTTTGCTGGCTGGGGACTTGAGGTTTTGTTGGTTGACACTGTCCATTTGTCGTTTTGGCAGACAGGCAGCAGTGCTCTTCTCTTGTGTCGTGTGTTAAGTTTTAGTATTTTAGTGGAGTTTTAGTAGAAATTATGTAAATCATTAGCGAAATCATAAAGCAGAAGATTGTAGTAGTTGGGCTGGATAGAATTTTAGTTTGAGCTGAGTGAGGTGACGAAGCAGACGAAGGAAAGTAGTGAACTGGTGAGGAATTTTTTAAATAAATATTTTATTTTGAAGGAAATTTGTAATTTGAAAGTGGTTTTGTAATTAAAGTATAGTTTTTTAAAGTGGAGGTTTGTTTTGTGACTGTTTTTAGCAGAGAAATAATTTGAAGATGGCGTCTCCAAGTATTACCCAGTTTTTTAAGGCGCAGAGGAAGCGACCGAGGGTGGTTGGGAAGGATGATGTTGGGACGATGGGAACGAAGAAGCTCCTGTTGGAGGATGGAGTTGTGAGTAAACTGGGTGGGGAGGAGGTGATGAGTAAGAGTGTGAAGGTTGAGGAGGTAGCGCCGGTAAAGGTGGAACTTGTAAATACGGATAAATCGAAATCTATTGAGGAGCGGAAGAAGAAAAAGGCGACAGGAGGAACGTCAAAGAAGAAGAGTAGTAAAACGGCTGAAACTGGCTCCGGGGAAACGAAGATTTCTAGTTTCGCCAAACCAGTCAAGGCCAGGACAGAAGAGGTGGAAGAGGTGAAAGAAAAGGAGACTGTTCAAGAACCAGACAAAAGTCAAGACGGAGGGAATGACGAGACAAATCTTGTTGTTGAGCTACCACCGCCTGCAATGACGATACTAAATAAAGTGACTGCAAGCCCTGTCAAGTTTTTAAAGCTGGGTCCGTTGTCCCCTGCGAAAAAGAAGAAAATGACGGCTCAACAAGTTGCCAAAATCCTCAAGGGGAAAAACAAGTTGAGCGAATTGCAAGCTGCGCTGGCGAATGTGAACCAATGTCGTAAAAACATTGAAGAGTTTCGCCGTAAAGGTGAAACCACTCGGACCATGTCCCCGTTGAAGCCCGCAACCGTACAGGTCGGTGGGATGGGGAGTGCCTCCAAGACTGGGATCAATGCCTCGCAGTTCTACTCGCCCACAGCTGATCGCAACCTGAAGGCTGACTTGGAGCGGTTATCGGCTTCAAAGGTGACCAACAGCCCCTCAAAGCTGGTCAACATGAACAATAAAGTGAAGAAAAGACTGTTTGATCAAGATCAGTTGAACAAAAGCGATAAGAAAGTGCCTGCTTATCAAAGGTAATCGAGAAACATTCACCTCATTTGACTATCTTATCTATTCAAAACAAAGCACAGCTATGAATAAAGGAAAACAACGGCATAGCTAACTTCATCCGTTTTTTATTTGGTTAGGTTTCACAACTTGGCCGAGAAAACTTCCGTCGAAAAGGGAATCTCTGCAGGGGAGGCTGATTTGCCGTTGCCCTACCATTTCAAAATCCTGAAGGAGCTGTTTATCGCTGTGGAAACAGTTGCGGGCATTATGAAGCAAAGGAAGGAGGTCATTGTGTTCCCGAAATTGAAGGCTGGCGTGTTGGAGCTTGTTCGAAAGGTTGGCTTGAGGGAGAAGCATTTAGCTCAGATGGTGACAGTCCTTCCGGATTGTTATAAGTTCAGCTTGGAGAAGGTTGGGAAGGAGAATCATATTAAGGTTGAGGTTGAAGAGCTCATCCCGAGTGTGGTTTGCGAGAGAAGGAAAGCTTTTCATGAGGCTCTTATCAAGATCTGTCTGGAGCATCACCAGGTAAAAAAAATAGCAGTCTTATCCTAATTAACTTTAATTATTTCTTAAAGAAGGGGTTCTTAAATAAATTACACGGATGGGCAGGGAAATGGCTGGAAAATTAAATTGATTTAAGTGGGAAATTGCCTCAATTGAATTATCAAATAGGTTACAAAGTTCATTCATGCGGGAAGTTGTTATCGATGAAATTTTAACAAGGATATTGGTCATAAGTGAGCTGTTTTTTATGTAGGATTGTGTGAGCATGGCTAAGATTAGTAGTAAAATGATTTTTTGAATGTTTTTTATTACAGAAATTCCTACTTGGCTTGGTCCCACCAATAGTCGTCCCGACTGATAAGCAAATAACCCGTTGGCATCCGAGCTTCAAGGTGGACGAAGTGCCCAACATTGTTCCTGAGGAGAATGCCCTCCCTGTGAAGCCTGAACCAGAAAAGACCGCGTCCGCCCGGGATGTTATCGCAAAGGCGCAAAATATTCTGGAGAATGCGAATCCTCGGATGAAAGAAGCTCTGAAGAATATGCTATCTGAGCAGACTCAAGCTGAAGATAAGGCTGCAGGCGTATCAGTTCAAGCTTCAGCTCTTAAACCCGCCCAGCCAGCAGCCGCCAAGAGTATCAAGGGAGTCTCGCAGAGCTTGCTTGAGAAGGTATAGTTGCGGAAAACAAATTTGCATTATTTATGTTTTTGGTTAAATTGAGTATGCTCATGTGGCTTTATTTGTTTGCTCCCAGATAAGGAATCGCGAGAAGCAAAAACTTCTGAATGAAATGACAAGGTCGCCTGCCGAGTCGAAAAAGCTTCAGATGATGAAGAAACTTCCGAACTTTGTGAAAATCGTGCGGAACATGATGGTCGCTGAGAAGAAAGTAGCTCTTCCCATGGACACCGTCATTGACCGGGTTTCCCACAGTATTCAAAACATTTCTCCAGGTAAAGAATATAACCGAACTGACCCTTTTGCCTTTCTTAATTGGAGTGGATTGTTAAGGCAGGTTTGAAATTACGTTACTTTTATTTTGTTCAGGGGACACAGCTGCCCACATCCGCCTTTTGGTTACCCTGTTACCCAACTGGGTGAAAATCGTGAAGCTCTCCCATTCCGAAACTGAATACGTGAGAATTGACAAAAACTTGGATATCAACGCATTACTCGACGAGTTGGCTGAAATTATCAAGAAACATTCATCATAGCTATGAAAAGATATTTTTCAAGCCAGAAAAAAAGACTGTTTTCCCTTTTTAATTTTTCTTCCGTGAATATTGTTTGGTATGACGACGACGCATGCGGTCTTATTTATTTTTTAAATACTAAAAAAATCCACAATTTACTTTACTGCTTCTTAGTTTCGGTCTTAAAAAATTCTTGCCCGTTAGAGCAAACTAAATTTATCTAACAATGAAATTTTGTCACTTTATTATTTTGTAGGAATCAATTCTCTGTTTTATTATGGTAAACCATTGTACTAGACGTATTTACTTAAATAATTATTTAAATCACACTTACAAGTTGCTCTTCATTATAAACAAATGTGTTGTACTTTGATTAGTAAAGAAAAAACTCGTTCGGTTTTTTATACAAATACATGTGAATGACGTGTTCAACTCTTTTTGTTTTTCTTTAAAGAAAAACATTTACTGGTGAGTTTTGTAGGATTTGAGGGAGAGGTACAGATATTACTGCTTGCTGTCATCCGTTAAAATCAGTAATAAAGGCAGCAAATAAGGAAACAAAATGACAAAAACAACCACACAATCGTACAATTGTTTTTCCTTAAATGAACACATTTCTAAATACTTTCTTTTATTCATCATCTACTTCATATAATTTTTTGAAACATAAAAAAGATGATGCCTAAAATTTACACTCTAACTATGTTTTCCTTAACTAAATCATCACAATTATAAATTTTTGTTTATTTCATAATCAAAAAACAAAACAAGGTATATTTTGAAACAAACGGCAGGTCACTTGACTACATTGAACGGTACTGAAACAAATACAACTTATTTGTTAGGCAATTAAGAAAAAAAAAGAAATTTCATATCGGGTGCCTAGGTAGGACAAAAATATTTTTATCGACAGGGTAAATAAAACGTCGTACAAAATAATTAGTCAATTAATCTTTCACATACAAATGCTCGTCCAAAAAACAACAAAAATTCCACACTTCTGTCAACTGTGGAGAAAAAACACATAAATGTTAATGCCTAACTACTGTTGAGATCTTTCAATTGAAAGAAAAAAATAAGTCATTTTTGCATCTATTCACAAAAGTTTCGAAGGAATGTGAAATGTATCCTGAAATAGAAAGATGTAATAGATGTCGTCTTACCCTAAATATGATTTTGTATAGATACGTATAATAATATTTTGAAGATTTTCTTTTACAGTTCAATTAATAGTAATGAAAAAGAAATCTGGAATAAAGAGGAAAATCTCAAGAAGCAATAGAAGACATGTATTTATTTTTCAGAGTATTCTTCCTCGCCTTCGGCGTATCCATCAGCTTCATAGTTCCCCTGACCAACCTCGTCCATGAGTTCAGATAAGCCGAGGAACGGGAAGTCTTCGTAGTGAGACGAGTTTCCTTGGCCGTTCGTGTCGGCGGCTGAGCTGGGATCAGTGGTGGACTTGACGTTGGGTCGTTTAGCAGGGAGCGAGCCTGTTCCGGAGCTGTTCGGGAGAAAGTTTCGCTTGGCAGCCAGGCCCCGACGTTTCATGTACGCACAGAGGGTCGTCCGGGGAATTTCAAAGTGGGCTGCGGCTTGGCGAACTGTGACGCCTGACAAGGCGAGCTCAGTTGCCTTCATGAGACGATCAGCGCGATCTTTAGCGTCCACGGGAGCGCCCATTGTTGTCTTGGGAGGAAGGACGACACTTCCAGGGGTTGTGGGTGTGTTTCCAGAGACTCCATCTTTTCCACGTGTCGGTGATTGTGAATCTGGGCATAAAGATAAATTAATAATCCATATATATTTTACGTTTCTGTCGTGATTCTAGAGCGTATCTGTTTTGAGGAATATTTTTTTGTACCTTCATCGCCATCTTGTTTCATTTCCCGACTTTTCCACTTGGACAGCGTCTTTTTAGGGATTCCATACGTCTCTGAGCATTGACGGAGGGACATGCCTGATTGAAGAGCAGATAATGCTGAGTCCCGAACTTCTTTTCCATATTTCATTGCAATCTTGTTAGGTCTAGCAGCTGAGTGCGGAGCGTTTTTTTATTTTGAAAACGCAGGCGGCATAGTTTTTGTTTTTAGTATTAAAGCGTGAGAGAGCAGTCAAGAAAGAGAAAGAAGCCAAAGATCACCCAAGAGAAAAGAGACAATGTTTTGTTGTTTGTGTGTTTGAAGAAAATGAAAAGTGGAATTACTTAGATTTGAAAAGAAAATTTTAAAGATTCCCAAAGAATAAAAATGAAAGGAAAAATAAAGCATTTCTGCAGGTACCAAGTAATCAGCTATAAAGCGAAATACATTTCCTTGAAATGGGAAAGCCAAATGGTCATGGTTTCGTAATGTCAATTAGATACATACCTTGTCCTAGTTGTGAGTCATCTCCCTGCAAAAAAATATTACAATTGTTTTTCAATTCAAAATGAAAATAAGATTTAAGATTTCGAAAAATAAACTGAAATATGATCTTCAGTATGCAAAAACTTACCTCAGATCCCATTAGAATCGTTTTCATCCCCCGCCTCCAACTCGTCTTCTTCCGCATCCCCAGGGGCCTCTTCCTCCTTCACACTTGAGTCTGCAACTTGTTCCCCTCCCATCTCGTCTTCGTGCTCGTTCGCCTCACTGCTCGACGGTCTATTCCCCTCGTCCTTTTTGCAGATCACCTTCGGAAGGCTTTTCAAAATCCCGCCCATTACTCCTCCATTCTGGGACCTTTCCACCTTCAACATTTTCACAAGCTTCGGCGGCTGACTCATTATTTTCCTCTTGACCTGGGGAAAACTGTGTCTCTGCTGTTGGGCCGCAAACTGACTCAAATTGTTATGCTGCCTGAGCAATGACTTCTGCTGAACCTGACGTTGCTGTTGCGTCTGCTGAACGCCGTCATCCATCTCATCCTCTTCCAACTGGTCGAGCCCACCCTCCCCAAAGGTAGTATCATGCGCCAGGCCCTTCACCTTCAAAGCCTCTGCGGCTTTACACAGAAGGGGCAACTTTTGCTGACTGATACTCACCTCCCCATTATACATGAATGTGACCAACGCTCTCAGCTCCCAAAACTTCATGTCCTTCAGATAAATGACCAAGTTGGCCGACTGGTTGTCCGTTAACAACCGGTCAAAGTAAGTCGAGCAGGCCGACAAAATAATTCGATGACATTTTATACTCTGACCCTCGCAGGCCAACGTCACGTCCACAAACTGCTCCCCGTCCAGGAGCCGTCGAAACACATTCTGCAAAACTGACGTATAGTTGTTCCACCGAATATTAAACTGATCGGAAGCACTCATCTTTCTTTTTTCTCTCTAAACCCAAATATCAAACTAATCTTCTTCTTATTTGGCAAATTCTTGTCTTTGTTCTCCTTCCTATTTTGGCACTCTTCAGAAGAATAAACAAACTCTTCTTGGTCGTTTTGTGTTCTTCCTCAATCTTCGTCACATTCAATCTTAGCTTGCCCTGTTCACATCATTTCAACCAAATCAATTAAATCATTCATACCAAGCCAAATCGAAAACGTTTTCGATCAATTCAATTCAATAACAACGTACTTACCTAACAAAGCCTCCTCCAAATCATAGTTAAATCTCAGTCAAACTTTCTCCACCACTTAGCAACGACCTTTTTCTTCTTTCGTCTTATCTACGGCTCTGACGACGACGACCATCCAAAGGACACTGCCAACTATTTAATATAGACTCCTTTTTTCGTCCTGTCCTTATTTTGTTCGTCGTCCTCTCTCTCTCGCTCTACACTCGACTGCGACGTACACTGATGCGCCGTACACTTAAGTCCAGAGAGATACAATCTTCTACACAGACCAAGGATAGTCCGCACCACTCACCATTCTATACTCACTCCGCTCCCGTTTCTCTTTTTCCTTTGCTTTTGCCACCAAGAAAAAGTATTTCTATTCTTTTCTGCTGCCTTTTTCAAAAGAGAAAAGAGCTGGTTTTTGTTCGTCGTTCCTCCGAGTGGGTATAGTACTGCGGGTGACGAACGACGAGATGTGGAAAGGAGAAGAAAAAAACATAAAAATCATGGACCGTGAGAAGATGATGATCGTCGTGAAGGGGGGAGACGAGGTTGGATTTGGATAATAGTAAAAAAAAGATGCAAAAGAAAAAAAAACTGGTTCGCGTCGTCGTCGTCCTCGTCACTGGAGTTGACAATGCTCAAAAGGAAATAAAAATACGGATAGGATTTGTGTAGAGAAAAGGATATTTGTAGGTTGGTGACGACTGACGATAACATTCATGGTCAACATGAGGGATTTTATGTTATGTTTATGCTGGTGGTGAGGGGCATCAGTCATTGTTCGTGAGGATGTGTGTATTTACAGAGAGAAGAAATAAATATGATAATGTCGCATGCATGTGACAAGAGTGTCGTCACTCTGGCAGAACACACCTGGACGAGATTTTTTATTTTTTTTTGTTTAAGCTGAAGTGTCATTAAAAAATGAGAGAAGATAATTGTGACGAAAAAAAAATAACAGAGATAGAATGAGGGTTTTATGAGGAAAGGTGTAATTATATGGCTTGGTTATTAGAATTTTTTGTCAGAGGTAGAAGATAACAACGTCATGAGCATTTTCTGTTTCTGGGAGAATGGTCCAGAGAGGATGTATAAATGAACAAACGAGGACGAGAAATGTTGTCATGGAGTGTATTACTCCGAAATCCTCCAAAAAAAGACGGTGTGCTACTAGACGTGTTCATGTAAGAGGAGAGGAGGAGGTACGCAAATAAAAAGAAGAATGGCAACCGAAAATGTCAATATTATAGACCATCAGTACTGTTAAAATAAGCTGTGGGTAATTTTGCTATGTACAGGGTAGCATGAAAATGCCTCTCGCTGATTTCGCCACCCACGAACTATTTCCCGAATGCCTTCTAATGGCGTTTTAGGTACTCGGAACTCTATTTATTCTACAGCTTCACCTGTACATTACAAACTAACAAAACTGCAGTTCAAACCTAATTTTGCATATGCAACAGGGTTTCTATTCTGTCTCAAAAATTTCGTTATGAAAATCCCTAAAAGCGTGAATGTCGGAGTTCTGGTCTGTGTGTCATTTGCATAACACTCTTGGGACTTGCCAGCATAAATATTTTATCTCACGAAAAAAAACATATTTTGCTAATTTTGCTTATACAACTCTAACGTCTAGCTTTTACAATAATGCATCATCATCACTGAACAACCATCTCGTCATGTCAATTTGAGTTACAGAAAAGAAACACAAAGGATCTGTTTCTTTTCCTGCCCAACCAAATATCCTGTGTGCAAGGATACCCTCCATCGTTGTCGTCGCATCTGCATTACGAAAAAAAAAACGAAATAAACTGCCACCTTTTTCGAGTCTGCTGCATGGAAAGGTGTGCGCACACAGCCACTGCACTCACGGTGACTCAAAAGAAAGAGAAAAAAAAGGTATCCCCTTTTCGTCACGTTGTAATAGCATCAGAGTTAATCTTTACAACACATGACCAAAGGACGAAAAAAAAAACGAAATAAACTGCCACCTTTTTCGAGTCTGCTGCATGGAAAGGTGTGCGCACACAGCCACTCACGGTGACTCAAAAGAACGAGAAAAAAAGGTATCCCCTTTTCGTCACGTTGTAATAGCATCAGAGTTAATCTTTACAACACATGACCAAAGGAACTTTTTTTTTCGACGAGCAAGCCACACAAGAAAGAAAATATCATATGCAATAATATATTTTATTTGTGATATCATCCACAAAAATGTTTACTAGAGAGACGAAATGTCCAGCAAAATAAGATCATACAAAAAAAGGCCAAAAGAGACGGGCTCATTTTGCCTGTGCAACAAGATGAGGCCATTGAAATATCTCTCCTCTCGTTGTGTATTTCAACATGGAACGGTTTTTTAGGCCAACCTGTATGCAAAAAAGAGTTTTTTTTCTTTGTGAAACTGATGGACCAAAAATGGCATATGGTTGTTAGGAGTAGAGGAGTGCTAACCAGACACACACAAAAAGGAATGCCCGCTAGATTTTTTTTTTGTCCATGGTCATTTACAATAAAAAAATGTATGTCATCTTTACGATAAGCTGGTTTCGTCGTCATAGGAAAATACAAAGCTACTCTGTTTTGTGGTATTGACGAGTCAAATTTGTTAAGAGGAAGGAGATAAAAATAAAGAAAAAAACACTATTTTTATTATCAAGTGGACCAAGAAAGAATTAGCATAAAACAAAATTGCATACATGCTTTTTGGACGATAAATACTTTGCCTATCATGTTACAAAACGACCAGTTTTGATGACCTCGTCTTGAAAAACAAGAGCAAAATGGTATTACCTGGACTTAAAGTGTTTCCTTTCACTTTTTGGACCATGCTTTTATTTTTAGGACAAAACACTATGCTGACGAGTATGAACAACAGAAAAAGGTGGCCAACCCTGACGGGGGACGAACCAGGCATGTTGTTCGTCAGGAGCATTCTGATGCGCATCGCATCTAGTTTGAAACATGTTGACGACGAAACAATAGACGAACTTATGAAAAGGAATGGCTATGTATTTTTGTCCTTGCTTGGTACAGCTTTTTGTCAGGCGGAACATAAAAGTGACCTCTGCCTGGTTTATGACAAGAGAGAAGGAAAAAAAATGCTGACGATGTGATGATGAAACAAGGCGGAAAAAAGGTTGCCACTGCGAAACGCTTTTTGTTGTAGAGGAAACCAGGCCGGACGACGGATGGGAAAAAAATATTCCTGTCTTTTTTTTTGTGTTAATCTCTTTGGCATCGTTTGTCGTGTATAGAATTTCTCATGCTGGCTGCATTGGTGTGTGTAGATGGAATATGGGTGCAGGGTTTTTCATACGACTTCTTTTATTACAAAATGCGTGTGGTTGTAAAACTATTGTATAAAAGTTCATAAGATGGATCTATTTTCTTGTCAGCTTCGAGTAAGAATACCTTTCCACTAAACAAGGATATTTAAATGGATGATTTGCTAATTGAGATGCTTATTCAGAGATGCAATGAAAAAGGCATGTTGCACAGGCTACGAGTGGAATTAGTCCCCGTGTAATGTGTAGGGATGGTTCATAAAATATATCACCAGTTGTCAATGACTTAGTGACGCGACACTAAAAGGAATTGAAAGTCGAGATTTTTCCAAAGAAAAATGCGTCTTGGACGGAAAA
Organism: Akabosia matsudoensis; assembly: GCA_019593645.1. NCBI lineage: Eukaryota > Metazoa > Arthropoda > Collembola > Entomobryomorpha > Paronellidae > Akabosia > Akabosia matsudoensis. The sequence continues at coordinate 15,168 of VICI01002486.1, forward strand.
ATTATCGAAGATGTAAATTTAGAGTAATGACTTTGTTTGTAACTTCTATTTGGACAGATAAAAAAGCTATTTTCCAAAAAAAAAATGACTGACTGGACTTGACGATATGGTTTGATAGGATGAGAGTCAAGGTAAGCTGGCAATTTTCATGACGACGGGCTACTGTTGAAATAACCTCATGTTGAGGTATGCAAGGTAAGAGGTTCGCAACTGCTGGAAGAAGTCCATCTATGAGGAAAAAACTGAAACTAGTAGTAAGAGAGTTTAACGGATATAGCAACAGAGAGCAAAGAAGTAAGTTGATACATAAAAAATGCTCATGGTTTCTTTGTTCAGGCTTTGTTTTCATATTTGTACAAGTTGACAATAAATAGTTATCAGACAAAATGGAAATATGTGAATTTAAAGTTAGCGTCATGTAGAATTTCTTGTTCACATACGGCGTCAAAAAATTTACCGCTTGCAATGCAGACGATTTGTAGACAAACGTTGCCAGGCTTAGCATTAGAAACAATTGAGAAAATTTGATCCCGTCGAGGGTGCTCGTTACCCGGTGACCATTCCGTGTGCGGATTTGTCTCAAATCTATGGAAGACACTCCATAAATCCCTTACGTAATCTCCATAGCGACTTTCTTTCTTTACGATATTTACGATTTTCTTTCTACAGTTTCACTTTCAAACCGGAAATACCAAGCGGTAACAAGTAGACAAATCCACACACAAATTCAAGCGTCTCAAAACTGCCCAAACCAATTAGCAAGTAAAATAATAAAACAGCCGGATTCTTGATTGCCACTTTCTGCACGGCATTGCTGAGCCGGCTGGGAGAAAAGTTGAAGGAAAGCTCCGGAACGATAAAGTGAAAGACCTTTTCACTCTTTCCCCGTTCAAGATTTTTCTCTCCGCAAGAACACATTTTCTTTGTCCAATATTGAGGTTTCATTGGCTACACCAGAGAAAGGAATAAAGCATAAAACGCAAAGCCGACTTTTAGTTTCCCCCTTCCGTATTTCACAAGTTTTAACATACGCTTTATTTTAGGAAACGGAGTGCGAGTAATTGCTGGTGACATATGACACGACTCTTTCTTCATCGTCATCTAGACGGCATGTTAAAAACCATTCGAATAGTTTGAATTGAAATGGAAACTTTCAGGGAGATCGTGGAAAAAGTTATATTTTTTTTACAAAATGATACGGGCCGAATCAAGGAACTAACTACCTAATTACATGAAAAATCCTTAAAAAACATTATACTCATTTATTGGAAATGGAGGTGGAGAAGCTCTAGATTTAAAATCAAATTAATTTCTCGTTGTTTTTCACACATTTTTTAATTATA
>VICI01002487.1:0-16508 GCA_019593645.1 Akabosia matsudoensis
AAAATTATTGAAAATCGTGTGCATAATTCATCCCCGGAACAGAATTCTCTATTCATTCCATTTTCAGGTCTCTTCTGTGAGTAAAAAGTTAACTTCCTTTAGAAGAGAGAGAGAGAGAAAAAAAAAGACAACTAAGAGACGTGTGTGTAACTAAGTGTGCAAAAGTGAACTGCCAAGTCTTGATGATACAGATATTTTGCTCATTTTCGTATTACGTGTGTGTGTACCACACGGGGATAATAGAATATAATGTGACATGAAAAGAGATGAAGAGAGAATAAGAGAGAAAACATTACACACATTAAATACTACATTACTTTACACACATTACCCTTCGTGTATTTTCTTAATGGGCTTGGCAAAGTTTTAGATTTTCCCTCTGCTCCTTTCTCCTTCTCATTCGAGAAGATAAATTTAATAAATGAAAATGGAGACACATGCAAAATTATGCAAGTACATTAAGCCGAGATCCTATGGAAGGTAGGAGCACACAGTTGGGCTCTTAGGAGAAGACCAGAGTGCCAGAGCAACTACCAAACTACCATATATTAGCAGTCTCAAACGAAACAAGTCGGAAGCATTAAAAACTTTTATTTTCACTTCCTTTTTTTCCTTCCTCGCGCATTCATCCGTTACTTCTATTACTACTACCACGAAAAGTTACATACACTTGTCCCTTCATCCCCTTTTCTTCCCTTTCATGTCGCTTGCACTCTCGCTCGTTCAAGTTTTATGAGCGCCATACCAGTGCCAACTTAAAAAGTAATGGAGAGCTGAAATAATCGTAATAAAAATAATATATCTTTCAGCAGTTTTTTGTCTTATATCCGGTGTTTCATCCAATGTGATTAATGTTTATCGCGAACAGAACCTACCAATTCGGGATACATAACATTATTGCGAATATCTTGCAGGAAAATGATCATCACCGTTATTATCGCAACTGCCTATCCACACAGGAATAAGAGCAGAGCAAAAAGTAACTTTGGTTTCGCGCCCATCCCTCCCTCAAAAATGTCACCATCCCTCATAAAATCTCGTTAAATTTTTCTAGCTTTTCTTTGTTTTCATTCTCGTGCGGAAATTGGATTGTCCTTTTATTACCGCAATTCTTTTAAGTAGAAAAGGAACATTTAGCAGTGATATATCCCCTGCTCTACCGAAATCCGATTGGATTTATAATAGTGCGTACGCTTCTTATTGAATGCTACCGGATCGGATACCCTCCATCCAACCAAGTCTAACACTCACAATTCATGATTAGAGGATCAAATTTTCATATTCGTTTGAAAGGTCAATTTAAATTTCTTTCAAGATACATTCAAATGTACCTAACTCGCATAATGAATATGTATATATTACGTTTCTTCCGCTACCTCGTAGAAGTAAGAGTAGTCCAAGAAAAGAACCGAACAAGTTTTTTGAAACCTAACGCGTTCATTTGCATGACTGTGAGCAGTGCCTTTACTTCTACCTTAAACTTTTGACACGCGAAATTTACTCTTGATCATGATGATATTTTAAAAGAACTTCTTTCAGCCATAACTTTCATACGAACCCTCAGGTTCTGATTGTTTGAGTATCATTCTACGGACATCTGTACGTATGCCACATCTTTTTCGTTAGATATTCTGCGAGAAAAAACGTCGGCACATCATTCTCTTCAGCAAAAAAAAAAACGACGTTAAGTAACAATTTTTACTCTACGCGACGTAATGGGACAGTAATATCTTTTGCTGAGAAACTGTACATACAACACCAGAGGTCTGTCGAGCAGACACACAGTTACTCCAATTTTCTTACTAACGTGCCATATCGTAACCATTCCTTCGGAAGTTTGCTGTCCCAACCTCCATTCTTTGAAACTTTCGTCCGAAAAAGAGCAAAAAATATGCATGCAAACACTCAACGTGTTTTCATCCTCTTTCCATAGAATCGCCCATTCTACAAATATAACTCTATATTTACAGTATGATACTTATCGAAAAAAATACTTTTTTTTTTTGTTTTCTCGTCTGGATCCCACAAAATCCCACAAGAAGTTACAACCTTGATCACTTTTTTTTGGCACTGCCACATTACCAGACTGACAACGATGGAGGATGAAACATCGCCAACAAAAAAACAAATCTACGACTTTTTTCTCTCTCCTTTCTACTACTTAACTTATAGCTATGATCTCACACACAAACTGTTTGTTTTGCAGTTCGCCTGCACAAAATAAAGTGGGTATGGAGAAGTATTAAGTTGAGATTCTTTTTTTTTTCCTCAAAGATGAAAGAGGGATGAAGGAAAGGAACTTATAAGTCAGCTATTCTTCCTTTTCTTGTCATAGCATAGTTTACTTTACTCATCTAAAATCTGAGATTGCTAGACGGTAGCGGAAAAGAAAGAAAGTTACACGTAGTGATATATTTTTTAGCTAGTTGAAAAGTTGATTTGTGGAGGAAACAAACGCTAATAATAGTCAAAAAAGGATGGGGAATGTGACAAGAGGAAAAAGGATTGTTGTTGCCGAGTCTTTCAGAAAAAAATACATTAAAATTATCTTCGTGAACTAAACTGTTATAGCATATTTCTTTTCTCTATTCCTGATACTTATTTGCTAGCTATGATTATGCTATACTATAAGATGATGAATGTAGATAAAAACAACTTTATTTTTTGTTTTTGTGAAAGTGAATGAAATGGCTAAAAAAATAAGTTAGAAGTTTTTTCCTCTCTCCTTTTCAGAAGAGGTGCTGTTAGGCCTATGTTGATCTAACTTGGGAAATAATGCATAATATTATTACATTATAGAAGTTTAAAAAATAAAATGGCTAAATCAAATTTCAAGATGAAAAAAGGAAGAAAAAAGTTTGAAGGAGGAATAGGTATGTATGTGTGTTGGAGCCCATTTCATCTAAAATGTTTCAGGGGACGAAAAAGTACAACTGGAATATTCAAGCAAAGTAGAGACCAACATGGGACAAAAACAGTTATACTTCTTGGGTGAAGTAAGACTTCAAAATTGAGAACATGTGTGTTTAGAAGAATATACGACAATTTCTCAACTTTGTTGACTTAAAACAGACACTGGTATGGTCCCAAACGCCTGATATGATGGCTTGTCTTGACGAAGAAGTGGAATGTGATCTGTGTTATTTAATGAAATGAGAAAAAAAATGAAATGAATAAAGCTCTCTTTGTTCAGAAGTAAGAAACGAATATCTTCTTAAAAAGTAGCAACATCGGTGCATCGGGGCAAACCCAATTTTTGGGCCCACATATGTGTCATAAGCGGAATAAGAGAGAGAGGCGATGTAAGAGGATATTACTTTTACGATGATGATGATGATATTTAATGGTGTTAATACTGCCTTGACGTTTACTTTTAGTGCATAGTCATTCGAAAAGAAACAGTAGTGAATACGATGTGTTGACAAAAAAATGTGCACTAATAAGCTCAAAAAGATGGTGAAAGAAAATGAGATAAAACATGACGTAATGGAGAGCAGAATAGGATGTACGATTCCAGCAAGACTGGAGTCAATTAGTGGGAAGCAGTTTAATAACTCATTTTTGGAGACATTTGGCGCGTTAAAATGGTCGATGCAAAATGAAAGATATCATACGACCGAAACTTTTTTCTTGTGTGCATCGAAAGTAGCAAGTCGTTCACACGCGTATTATTAATGTCATGAGAAAGATTACACGATTGATGCTTCCATATTACAGCTTTTAACATATTATTACATAGATCATTTAGTTCAATAGTTCATAATGGGTAATTAATATGATTTTGCAAGACTCGTTCAACTTTGTCAAAAGTATAAATCTGTGCGCAACTAAAGGATAGTTAGTCGTATAGGTGAGCTAATGTAATACGGCAGAAAAACGTGGATAACTATTTTGGCAAACCTGGCCACTTCACCCTGTTAGACTTCACCATACCTATAACTTTACTTTCGTGCCTTTTCTTCACGAATATCACACTGAACTTCCTTTGTAATGTCTCTCCTGACACAACGGCTGCACCACAAGTTTGATGTTGTCTTAAGTAAGTAGTTGTCCATTGGCATCATTTCACTGATTTACCCAAGGGAGCATCGATCTAGTCAGTAATGGCGACATTTGTCTATGCAAAGGACACAAGCACAACTTTGGGTCGAATGGAGTATTCGATGTTTTTTACTGAACAAACGTTTAAAAAATGTCTCCTCTATGCTGCCACTTAATGCTCCTGTTTCATCCCCATCATCAACTGCGTTGTCGTGATACATGTGCCGAGCATACGAAACTAGCTTATAACCATCCTAAACGGTCTTCTAGCTCTCTCTCTCTCTCTCTCTCGCTTACCAAAACAAAAAATCCAATGCGCTGTATAGCATAACAACACAATATGAACTGTGAAAGGACCATATTTTTTCTCTTTAGTGGTGTGGTGGTGTTTTCGTGTAGGCGTAAAGCTTTGCATGTAAGATTTTGAGTATGAAAAACTTAGATTTCACCACCACTACATCTACAACTTACTCTCACTATTAATGTATAAAATCATAGTATTCCCAAAACAAAGTCCTGACTTGGCTACATCAATTGGCTCCATTATTATACCATCGCAATCTTCACCAACGAGGGAAAACTACGACCGCGAAAACTTCAACAAGAAAGAGGTCGAACTGTACAGACTCCAAAAGTATGCAGCGCATTAAACTTAGTTACCGTGTTCAATCTATTCATGGCATGCCTAATGATTGCTTTACTTTATTTAAATAAGCGTGGATGGGATATGAATAACATTTACCACTTCGTGCACCCTCTGCAAAAAAAACTAATAATGATCCCTTTTTTGTATGCGTATCAACTCAGCTTCATTTTCAACATGATTTGGTATCCTCATCAGTGAAACGGAAAAGAAGCACAAGAGACACAAAGAAAGGATGGAGATTTTTGTAGAAACTTGATCATTCATCATAATAAAATAAAACTAGCATAAGAGGAACACTGCTAGGAGTAAACGCGTATTTCAGGCTTTGCGTTAAGAAATCTATGAGGAACCTACATATAAGAGCAATACCTGTCACAATTACATGGTTCAAGCACGCTGCTGTAATACGTATATATGAAGAGGTACAGAGATTGGTGGAAAATGGCTGAGTCTGGACCTACGCTAATCCTTTTGTAAAAATATCATCTACAGCTACGGACAATTTATCATCTTAATATTCTCGTCCAATTCAATGACCCGTAATGCTCATAAATCACAACAGCGACGATGAATAGTAGGCAAACTTATCTGTAGAGGTAAAAGTAGCAGCTAATTGAGAAACCACTGATTGTTTACTGACTGAGAAAAAAGTTTCATGTCTTGACTGTGAATCTATATAATGAACTTACTTACCCAAAACAAACGCCGTAATTTTTAGTTAAATTTGGGTTCTTGATGTTCTTCCTATGTTTATGATGCACAGAACTGTATATTTCTATTCTACATTCATGTCGTACATATTCTATTGCAAATGCCCCCACGTTGTTTTTCGCGTATATTGAGTCGCGGGAGTGAATGATATACATGAATGAAAATAAAAAGTGACAACCGGGTGGAATATTTAGGACTCTGAAGCACGGACACTTGTTTTACGGCCATATAACACGTTATGGAAATCTTTTGATGATAGCTATCATCATTGTTCAAAATGTAACCATCATCAGTTCTACTACCTTTATCCTTCCCGCACAGCAATATTTTTTTCTTTCATTGTGTCTACCCATTTCGCTTTTCGCAAACAATACCAATCTTTTGAGAATGAAATAAAGTTTCCTTTTTATGCGTGCCCTAATATTATAGGCAAGGGCCCCATGATAGCCTGAGACAAGTGAGGAATAGTATGGATAAGGTACACTAGCGTTTTACCTACATTGTTGGCTGGTACAATGCAAACTCTGTTTTGGAAGGTGGAGCGACACAGGCAGTATAAAAGGGACCCGTTTTTTGTGTGACACTATTGTTGCTTCCTTTTTGGAGGAATAGGCCAACTACTGAACAAAAACACAAAACGCTTGAGTTTTTTCACATCTCAGGTCTATTATAAAGGTGGAGGTGGTAAAGAAAGAAAGATTGGTCCGGAGAATGAATAAGTGCAAACAGTATTTTATATTACACGCAATTCGAAGAACTCAAAGACCCTTCATAGTCACTCAACCGTGATTCTTTTGAATATACAACAAAGTTCTTCCGAGGGACGATAGCCTTATGCGATAACATCATGTTATAAATCTTTTTTAAGCATAAACTGTATGAATTGATGTGAGTACGGAGGAAGCAAGGACAAATGAACAAAACCCATTTTTTATTCTTTTCATGAACTATTCGTACGTCTTGGTGTTCATTAACAACGATCGCGTCGTAAAACATGAGTATCGCATGAATAATGCAAAATAATATTTGATCTGCGTAAACCTTTTTTTAGTGACGCATTACTACCGTACTCACCTAGATATTGGAAAAGCGACCTGTTATATTACGAACATAAATAAAAGCTGAATGACCTCTGAATTTTTTGTCGTTTATTATGAGAACATGATACATGATATATCATATTACATTATTAATCTAGATTAGATTACGTTCAATTTTGAATTTGTTTCTCAATGCTACGCAATATACGGTACAATTTTATTAAAACTCGTTGGACTGAGTCTTGGGTTTAACGGATTGTTCATTCGGCATTTTAGAGTTTACAAGATGGGTTTTTATTTATAAAGGAACGACGGAACTCCATCATCTAGCCATAATCCAAGAAGGATCAAATGGGCGATTTGAGGGATTAATGTGTTTAAAAAAGTAATTCTTGAAGGCAAACACTTGCAAATTCGTATATGTATATTGCATGTACAAATAGTCTTCAAAATTTCATCTCTTTACTCGGTTTTTTCCTTTTTTCATTCAGCTTGAAAAAAACATGTTCACGTCATCTAAACTGAGAGAATACCACAAAAACGCCTACCATGTACTTCAGTCACTCAATTTCCTTTCTCTTTTGACTCGTTTGCTTTCTATTATTTCCCCTCTTATGCTTTCATGACAAGACGCCAAGATCAGGCGTCCATAGCTGAAGAGTCTTGCAAGAGAACGCTGAATCCCAATGATACATGAGGAAATTGGAGAAGAGAAAATAGTCGCACCATCATCTTCCATAGAAAGTCCATATAGTCGATGAAAGTTTCTTCCATAGAAATAGCAACATTTTTGATAGGAGCTGTAGCTATTTGATGCGGAGAAACAAGGAAAACTGTAGCAAGACCTTTGTGATAGAATTGGCATGAACGGTCAAAGGAGTTGCAACCGGAAAAAGAATCAGAGGGGGGAATATAAGCACACACACAAACATAGACACACTACGCAATCAATGACCACTGTCTTGGAATTATTGTCTGCTTTAAGAAAATCTCATCAAAATATCATATTATCGACATCAAACGAGAAATTTTTACTTCTGTGCCTCCAACCGTGACTACCATTTGGTCCGTGACTCAGATACAGGAAAAGTACTATACGTTCATTAATTTACCGAGATCGAACGTTTTATTTAAATCTCTCAAAGCAAGTTTTGATTTTGAAGAGGTTACGTTACAATCAATGTTATAATTTTCTTTTCTTTTTTTCAAGGAAGGAAGCCTGAAAAACATTCAATCATTCTAGATGTTACGCCGACTCGTTGATGTTGTAATTACAAAATTACAAATTGAATTGGACCGTTTTATGTTTATTGACAGCAATGAAGTCGTATTCTTTTTTATTATCAAAGAAGACAATAAGTTGTGCGGAAAACAGTAGAAGACCAAGTTCTCTTTGAAGAACTAAAAGCATTATGAAAAGAGATAAACAAAGGTCTTTTTGCAACAAAGACAGAAGTCTTTAATTTTATTAAAAGTTTTCAAATGGTCGCATGCACGAAGCCCCTTATTGGTACATTATTAATGCATCATAAAGCTTCCGAATTTATGCATAAAACTAGTACTCAAGTGTAATTATGACCAAAAACTAGTGATAACACGACGTAACACAAGTCTGAAGCTATTAGCTACTCGTCATTGCTAGAATAAAAGCAAGGTTCTATAAAAGGCACTCAGGAATGAAACAACAACAAAGCACATTGATCGAGCCTCTATTGTTTTCTTTTTTTTTTGTCATTGCTCTGCTTTCTTCGGCGCAGTGATATTGTCAAGCCCAATCTTTTGTTGTTATTGTCTCGCATCGCACTCAGATATCTTTTGAGCTAATTTAGAGCAAATAAATGTCTATGGCGTCATCATTATAGAGGGTTGCTTTTAGGGTACGAATCAGCTAAAGGAATTAAGCAAACAGGATGTATCTAAATCTATTATACTGTTTTCAAAGGAGTTGCAAATAGAACAACAAATTATGTGCATGGTCTTTGTGGTCTTGGGGCTCTTTTACTCTACGTTAGCAACATAGCAAATCTGACAAATTATTATTGTATTGTTGGCAACTTTGTGCTATTATATTATATAAAATGGATATTTTCAATTTTGCGTGGAATATGAAACAATGTCTAAAAAGTCATTATCTACGCATAATCCCTGGTACGCACCAAGTTCAATGGTATATGAGATCTTTAATCGAAACATTATTTGTTTGGAGCTGCGTCATGTGTCTGAAAAGGTGACAATGTCCATTATCATTTCGCTGGCGAATCCATTACCGAAACATTATGTAAGGAACAAATGGACTTGTCCTTTTACTCCTATTTGTATAGATGTAGGGGCTCTATATGCGAAGTTTGTGTATTCACTGAAAACAATCAAATGAAAAAGTGAAATGTGTGTAAATATGAATCCTTTGAAACTCTCATAACAACTTCTTAGTTCTGGACAACCCATCAACGAGCTATATTCAGGAGAAATTGAATAAAAGTCTTCCCCTTTTTTATTCTATAATTTTTGGCTTTTTTACGCTATGTAAACTAAGTTGAGAAATAGAATATGGAATGAGCATTACCTATTTATTTCAAACTTTCACCATCCTTTTTTTCTCTTTCAAGCCTTTTGCCACATATATTTCTCTAAACAGAAGACATGTGCTTATAACATATTTTATATACCTAATGTTACGCTAACAGCAATCCCACTCCTTTTCCTTGATGTGCTTTTCGTTTTCTTTTACTTTATCGCATCACATCCGCATTATTTACAGATCACATTATTGAAACTTTATGCTAGCCAAGAAAAAAAGGTAGGAAGTACAAAGGGAAAATAGATTGGTGTGTGACTGTGACTTGCCTTTATATTTTGATAGTGAGATAGACACATACAACATAGCACATTCTCATACGTAGATAAATATTCAAAGAGAGAAGTAAAAATGAAAGTAATTTCCATCCCGTATACTCTTTTTCTCATGACAGAACTTTGCTCTTTCTTTGATTCCTTACGGCTTCCAAGTTTCTTTTGCAACACATCTTTACTTATTCCTGTTCGCGCTTCAATTTCCACTTACCCCTTTCATTTCAGAACGACACTGTAGCATCACTACAGCTTAAATGTTGTATTAAAAGTAGCACTAACAATAATATTAATACATCAATGCACATTTCCCCACAGTTAAAAAGTCTTACAAAAGGGAAAAAGTTATTGGGAGCACTTTCTTTTCTCGGTAAACTCAAAATGTCGCCAAGTCGTTAGCCCGAGAAACCATCATTCAGTCAGCCGAAAATATAACGGAAAAAAATCTTCCTTTTCCTTTTTCAACGACAATCAACGACTCACGAGCAAACCATAACGCATAAAAATCAAAGGCCCGATTTGAAAGAAAATGCAACGTATTTATCTTCTTCTTCCAGTGCAATCAAAGCCTTCGGCATATTGCCCTTAATGATCTTAAATCATCAAGATCGTCAGTGGACAAAGTTGTATTAGTTGATGTTTGAGTTGTGCGGAGGTTTGGAGACATAGTGGTTTTTCGCGTTTAACGAACCCATTGTTTTTAATAATATTCAAAGGACATGCTCGCACATTCTAATTGCATAAATGTACGAAAACAACAAAATTCCATTCAATTCACTTCGTAGCTATTCACTCATTACTAGTAAAACACAGAAGTCATGTTATGAATATTTGAAGGTTTTACAACGCGGAACAATATCAGGTTGCCTGAATAGGTACATAGTATATAAAGTATTGCTAAGTGTGTACCGGTGTTTCTTTCTATATCTGAAGTTATGTTTTAGATGTTTTGGACAATCAAAAATCGCAAAAATTCGTGTTTCTTTCAATCCATGCTCTGCTGGCATTTCTTTTGAAAAGCTTTCTGTATTTACAACTGAGACCGAAAATTTCAAGGTGGATTGTGCTCGCCAGCATAATACTAACGACTCAATCGTGTACTGTCCAAATGGTATGACGGAACCATGATCCTGCTGACTATTCACCTTGCAAGTATTCTACTCATCCCCAGAGAACAACTCTTCAGGAAAGAAACAAGGGCTTCCACGTATCCATATTATGCAGAAGTTTGCCTCTGAATCGTCACACTGTGCACAGACGAAATAGACAGAGCAGCAATCAGTAAAGACATGAGCAACCCCTATCTTCCTTGATAAAACAACATTAGCTCATGCTTTTTTATTAAGATTGTGTTAACAGAAAAGAACATTTCTTGATGATGCACTTCTGATGAACAACATCACATCAAGATAGTAATCTCTACGGAATACATTTTCCTTTTCTGGAGAAACCATCTTCTCGTTACATGTTTTCAAACTGTGGTTAGCAGTGGAGCAATGCACAAAAAAGTCAAATGACGCAGGTTCGAGAAACTCGACTTCTTCCAGAAGGAAAAGGGTTAACATAGTTCGTACATCACTGAATATATAGTTTTTATAGCTTGCATCTTCTATTTGATTTTGCAGAGCTCTCAACAAAATTGTCTGTAAAAGTTGCAATCGTTACTTTATGTACTAAAGCATTTGTCTAGGTTCAATACACGTTAGATACCTTTCACCAGCCATTTCTTTGCCTTGATGACTTTGCTCGTTATATGCACTTGAGAGGAGAAAAGATAAGTACAGGATCAACAATGACAAACACCAGATTTTTGTGATAGCTCTATTGTAGTAGGCCAATCATTGAGACTAAAACTATTTTTTCTTACGAGTTACTTTGTAGTATCGTTACGCGGAAGCTGGATAATATGGAACCCCGATGTTTCCCTTCCACCACCAACGATAAACATGCTACCAACACTTACCCAAAATATAAAAAAATCATACTTTTCCTCTGCCAAACTCTTGTTTTGTAACTCTCTTGTTTATTTTCCACATTCTGCTCACTTGTTTCATCTCTTGTTTTTAGCCCGATACTTTTGGCTCATTTTGTTTGACGTTTTTCTCAGTCTCTCTGAACCTAGGGCATTACCATGTACTGACTATCCCTCAGACTGGACTTGGTGCGGCATTTGCTTTAAAAAGAAAAAGATGCGAGCTCGCGCTAGTAGTAAATCTAAGACACATTGTGTGCGACGTGCTCTGCAAAAGAAAAGTTTCACATAAATTCTTCTTTCTCTATTCCAGTTCCCTTTTTCATTCCTCCTCTTTTTACCAGATAGAGAAGCTTACTCCAGAGATTGATGGTATCAGCATTCACCATCCAAAGAGCCGTAGCTTATATTCCTACGCTTTTCTCTTTTAGTTCTTTACTTGTGGATGAAAAAAACCAAGTACGCCCCATGACTTTCTTTCTTCCGAGGTGTGTGTTTGGGATGTAGTAGTTGCTAAAGAAGGGGAAAATACGTGAAGTACATAAACTTGAAGTATTTTTATGTTGTATAAACATCCTCAATAAAAAAGGAGAAAAGAGTAGCAATGGGCTAACGTTTGCCCTGATAATCTTGATCAGCCACAGCACCAGTCAAAATAGGGGTTTCTCCACTGAAAAAGGAAAGCTACTTATGGTACTTGAGGTGTTAGTTCGTGCGGAGATGGAAGATGTGTTTGTGTTCACATAGCGAAGGATGATGTGGTGGCGGCGTAAAAAAAACTTGAACGTAAACTCTCACTCTCCTGAAAATAATTTCACACTGCTGGAAATGTGCATCCTGCCAAGAACTAACTTCACTAAGAAGATATAGAACTGGAAATAAACTATGTTGAACATTTCTTTAGCTAACCTACCCCGTCATGATCTCCTCACGCGGGTCTCCGTTCACGGAGAAAGCAGCTAATAGTTTATCGTCATAATATTACGTATGTGTTTGTCCATTCGCGGAAGTTTATCGCTCTTCATCCGACTGGAAATGTTTTTTCATTTAAATTTCTGAGCAAAAACAAAGCCATAAGTCAAGGGAAAAGAGGTTGGGAAGCAATTTTCTACCACAGAAAAAAAAAAAACTAATTTAATTGCTTCGCTGCCTTTGTACAGTATCAGCTTTTCAGATGACCTGGTACAAGTACGTACATCCTGGGAAATAACTGTGAGCCAGCGCGACAATAATTTTCAAAGAAATTTATAGAACAATTCACGCCTTCAACATGCAACCAGCAAGACAACAAGGCTCACACTAAAAAATATACACCCAGATTGTTATTTCACCGTTGCTGCTACCGAAAACCCCATGTGGACACATTTACAAGGCGCTTTTCCACCGCTCCAAAGTTTATTCCACTTCAGTTTAGTACTCGTGAGGTGATGATGTCGTTATGATAGTATCTCTTGGGTTCGTGTGCCTACTCAAAAAAAGAAAATGTTATCCCGCGGAGCACTTACATTACTTATCATGATGAGGTAGCTAAAGAGGCGCTACGGATACATAGTGCAATACCGGAAGACTGTGTTCCTTCCTGTATAAGTGAAATGGGTATTATCTCCATGCTTGTCGATTCCCCTGGTACTTTCATTCACAACTTTCTTTCGCATACGTTTTTTCACATTACTGACAAAAAGCTTTGCAAATATATACCTTCTTCGGGGACGTGTTCGCTAGTTCTGACAATATCCACCAGGATGAGGAAACGAAAACACAAATGTACTTATTAGGAAAGACTCGCTTTGCCGTAATGTAATACATTCTTAAAATCTTGTAAATAGAGTGTTCTTGAAATGATAATTTTAGTCTACCCTTTTCCACATCTAGTTCTAAATACTCTTTTATGATGTAATGATTGAACTACTGGAAACGACAATTGCTTAAGAGTTTGCTACAGAAAAATATTTCAAGTTATTTACACACCAATGGGATATTTCAGTAACAAAATCTCAGTGCTGTCTTGAGGCAATCTACTAACGTCTGGAACCGACAATCCAAGCAGTAAACAATGATCTCTAATGTGCTTCTGACATGTCGTAAAAGTTTTAATATTCCAGCCAGACTTAGGTTCATCGTGATTGCGATTGCCGGTCTGTCGTCTCAAGAGTCAATGCAATGATATTAATACTTGCTCGGCGATTTTTTTTGCAGTGCCTGTTTAGTGTGCACGCTGGAGGGGAAATGCTTTTTCATTTGTCTAACTGGAGACGACACGGTTTTTAACTAGATTTGCACGTGTGTGCTTACATTGGTCATGTCATTGATTCAGTGAAAAATACATATGTTCTTCAATGCTCAGGCAGCAATAACAAATACTGCTATTTCTCATCTGTCGCACGTGTGCACTATTAACATCGTAATCATTTCCCGTTAGTCATTACATGAAATTTACAAAGATATCTTTAAAATTTATTGACGTCCTAACCAACTAAATCAAGTGCTTTCTCTTTTACCCCCGGGGCGTTTCGAGGAGAAAAAGTGGCTTTAGCACCGGCAGAGGAACAACGCTGAGAGAGAATAGAATTGGAAGAAAAGAAAGTAAATAGAAAAAAAAAACATATTTTATGTAGCCGACAAGTGAAATGTGGGCACGTTTGATTCTTAGGAATAGTCTCAGAGAAGTAATACTAACCACAAATTCTGGTACAATAAATTACTTCACTTCGATACTATATCAAACAAAGCAGTGCAAGAGTATTAAAGGTTCGATCACTCGTCTGTAAAAATCAACTTATTTTTGGAGAGAGAGCCAAGAAAAAAAAACTTTTTTTCGAGCTGCTCAAAACATTTTATTTCTGGTTTGAGTATGAAAATGTTGGTATTCCAGACAGAACCAGAAAACATTGAGATGCAAGATGATAGTTATTATGAACATGAGTATTGAGGGAAAGAGAGCGGGAAAAAAATTCTTTTTGTTGTGTTAGTTAACTTGGAGGATCTACTTTAAAAAAAGAGGATTTGTATTGTGTTCTGTACCATGTTTGATTTTATTGTGCCAAAGTTACATAAATGATCTTGTGGCGAAGCGGAAGAATGCCAAAAAAGCAATGAAAATTACAACTGGAAAGGCAGTTTTTGGCTCAAGTATGTAGTTTTTTTCGGTATGCCGGTATTTTGTGAGGAGCTTAGTTGGGGAAGGAAAAATAGATTATGAAAGAGGAAAAGCGGAAACGAAAAGAATCAATTGCTTCATCACACATCATAGTCTCTGGTAAAGAAAAGAAGGCAGGAACCTTTATGATAATAATAAATGCCTTGGTGGATATTACGAGAGTATTTTTTCCACTGAAGATCTCGTCATGTTTGGCTTCCGCTTTAGCTTATGAGTAGTTTTTGTACAAACATTATTGTTCGGTTCTATGACTGTTTCTCCAGTCTGACGGCAAAATGAAGATGTTCTGTGTAATGCAAATATTAATATAGGAGTATAATATTATTTGAAGGCAATGAATAGCCAATTTTTGGCTTGTTTTCTACAAAACAAAGTCTACATCTAGGTTTAATTTGCACCATGAAATATGATATAACTTTCTCTCATAATAACTTGCATAATGGACTGGAACTTGAACACGCTATCATCGTTTTCAAAATGTCAAAGAAAACGCAAAGAAATAAGAACAACTGCTTTTTCATTTGTTTGATATCAGCAGTATTTTAAATTATGTACTTCAATCAAGTTTCAGTGAATTTTTTGTCTTTAAAGTTCAAATTATTTTTAGAATTGACTCGAAATGAAAAAATGGGTTGCATAAGGAGAACAAAGCTTGGATGAACATTGAATGTGAATAAACAGCTATCAATCAGCATGAAGGAAAGTAGACGTCGACTGTCGTACACCCGACTTTCACACATAACTCAATTCTAGGAAATTCTTATCATCCCAATAATCTTTCAAGAATTGGTATTTGTATATAAACTATCCAATCTCATTTATTTATTCAGCCGATAAAATTTGAAAGTAATATCTGAAAAGACGCTCCAGATAAAATCGTATGCTGAGGGGGAAAATGGCTTCTTCACATGAACACGCACAATCCACGAGTTCTGTCTCTGATTCACAAGACTCGGATCTAAGTCCAACTTCAAAATCGTCTTCATTTGTCCATCATCTTATGTTTGTTCAATCTGCTAGGTCAAATTTACTTGTTTTCTTTAGATAAGTTTGATTTCATTTTCAGGCATGTAGACAAACGTAGAGCTTTTTCACATTTCATACAGCCTGATGACACCAAATTATCTCCTAGTTTTTACATCTTTAAAAAGTAAAACTGGTTCCAGTGCTGAGCATCAGCCATCTGCATGGCTGTAACAGTTAAACACTTGCAGCAGGGGAGACTCCATACTCTATAAACACACGTCGCACGGAATCAGTCACTTTATAACAAGATTCAACAAAACGTGCTGTAACTGACCAATGTCATCATTATGATTATCTCCCGTCTGAGCGGCATCATTAAGGTGTACGAACCAAGAAGTAGCTGCATCAAAGAGTATTATCTTTTGCTCCTGGACCACACGTAACCTTACAATCTCTTTGTAAATAAATTGGTTTCCTCGAAGACTGAGGATAGACACGTTCAGGACATGAATACATACACGGGATGACTGAAAGAAACGTTGAGTGATGTTGTTTAGGGTTGGAGTATAAAGAAGGGTTCCATATTTTGAGCCGTATACAAACACGATGCGGAGGAGATGCACCATAAAACGTTTTAGACAAAGGATAGAGCGATTATATTTTATGAAATATAATTTTGACTGACTCACAGACCTTTTTTTTAACAAGGAACATAAAATTTTCAAAAAATATCAAATCCGTTCATCCTCAAACAAAGCAAATAAGTCGCTTCTAGAAAAAGGGTACATGACCCAAAAATCCTCATCATTATTATGTGCCAGTCGTTACTACCATTAAATAACACAGAAGCGATGAGCGAGTAATCTTTTTCTAGTGCTAAAACATCCTTATAACTTGTTGGAACGAAATTGTATTATAATATCTTCTTGGACGATTTTTTTACTGAAAGTGGTGTCCTTTTGGACTGTTGCATGCTGCTGGATGCGTGTTTTTTTCAGGCTTGGTTTTGTGATGTTGCAACACAACACGAGCCTTCTATCATCTCTTTTTCGACCCTCTTGCTCACAAAAAATGAACATCTGCTCTTTTTTCGTCTAGGAAAAGATTTTTTTCTTTGCTGTAGCACTT
>VICI01002488.1:0-16499 GCA_019593645.1 Akabosia matsudoensis
ATGAATGAAGAAGCAATTCACGAGGGATTATTTTCTGGTTGAAACATAATCATAGAATAAAAACACTCTGATATTTCGTGAATACACTGAACTTAGTTGATATACACATATTGTGTCAGGTATTGAAAGTGTGTTACCAGCGCACACATTCAGGTGGTTTATATTGATATTGTTTGTAGTGTTATAGAGTAGTAGATATCGTCTCAGGAGATCTTTTAACCGTTTAAGACTCGGATTGAATAATCCCTTATGTGTACATTTGAGCGGGATTGTAAGTTTAAGTTCCTCTCAAGGTTTATTGTCTTCCCACAAATTTATTCAACGCATTATTATCACCTTAATTTTGAGTTCTGTGTTGGAGTGCGTGTTTGTTCTATCTTTTTTTTAAAATCAACCCTTAAGATTCTTTCCCTGGACCGGAAGAGCTCTTCAGTGTATAGTAATGAAGTAGCAGACGAGTAGAGTGATGAGAACGTGTTTTTTGTGTAACGTTGCGTGCGAGTGCCTTTTTCAATTCAATTTTAAAACAGTTTCTGCAGTACTGACAACGACTCCCAAATTACTTTTAAGTGCAACCACGCTCCTTAGGATTTTAAGCATTTCTCTCTAAGGATCTGTGCTGTAGTGGCAAAAGTTTTTTTTGGGTCTTGTTGTAATCAAGTGTCTGAGTTCAAGTCGAGGGCTACCGCATTGGCATGCCTTCATTCTATCCATATTAATTTTTCACAATAGCACGGACTGAACCTCAATTCCCCAGGGAAAACATGTAATTTGCAGACAGTAGGGCTTTGCTTTAAAGTGAAACGTTAATAGAGTGTGGACAGCTAAAATAACGTGTAATTTTTATTTAAAAAAACTTTTAAACTCTACACAGTTGATAACGTGGAATATGTGTAGTTTTTGTGTTCCAACACCATACATTCCGTTGTGAAATGAGAAGGCTTTTTTAGTAACGAGCGATTTGTCTACTCACAGTGTACGTCACACACAGATTTTTATATTGCATGTGCCGCCAATAGCCGCCGCAAGTTTCATCCGTCATAAAAATGTAAACAGCCTGGATTTGTGGATGAAACGCTCTGGCTAATATAGACTTGCAAATAGTCACTTTCGAAAAATACTTCGATTATGCGAGTCTTTTTCAAAAATAAAATAATATAGTTTATTTTATTGTTGAAATCATAACTGCCAAATCACTTCCTCTCTTGCCGCTACGGGTATGTATTGCTGTGCTAAGAAACATGAGCTACTCAATATACAACTTATGTATTTATTTCTTTTCAGGCTTTTTCATTGTTTTCTTGGAACATGCTATACAAGCTTTTGCTATGTAACTTTACATGCATGCTAAGGATGTGTATAATTTCTATGTGAACTTTGGCAGGAACACACACAGCCATGAGGCTTTGTTACATGAATCAGAATTATTATTTTTGCCTCATGTCATCGTTTCACAAAAAATATTGCTAATGGTCCCATTATAACATCCGGTACGACAACAATTCGCAACTGTCTATATTGCGAAACGCATAAACATTTAAAAAACCTTAAAATATGATTATGTGTTTGCAATATTCACTGAAGAATAGCGTCTGGAACACATCAAGTAGTTCACATATACGTTAACTATGGGATTACTTCATAAGCTCTGCAGTGCAGATACTAATATAACTGAAGGTCTTTTCAGTAATTTTTCATCTCGCCAGATTTTTCGTCATTGAAATTTTTTTAGCAAGGTTTTTCATTAAATAAATTATATAAAGCGGTCAGCCGATAACACACTTGCGCTCCATTTCGAATCCAATTATGAATTCAGTTATCGGAAGAAGCTGATTTCGCAAGAAGAATGCGTTGTTCCAATGTTACAAGCCAATTGCAAATCGTAAATGTGGAATATTAAAAGGGATGTTTAATTCTATTTAAAATTTGTAAGCCAAAAAGCACGACTTGTGTTGTGTCCTCTATTAAAAAATTGATGGCGACGTTTACAGATAGACGTGTGATTTATGTAAGAATGCTAAAAGCTCTGTAAACTAAAGTCCTAACGGACAACGTTCTAAACTACTAAGAAATACCAGATATTCAAATTATATTTGTTGTAAATTGCACTAGCATCTTCTCTACACATACTTGTCCTTCACAGTCGTTGCTAAATAATATTTAGATATGTAGCTGCGAGCTGCACACTGACGCAATTGAGATTGAAAACTTTTCTCTGAATTTCGATTTGTCTCTTTGCGCTTACCGTAAATCCTCTAAAGATCGGCCCCGACGAAAATTTGAAATTTAGCTCTCGACCCGGCGACTATGAAAATTACGCTTTTATCTCT
The DNA here is from genome assembly GCA_019593645.1 of Akabosia matsudoensis. Lineage (NCBI taxonomy): Eukaryota > Metazoa > Arthropoda > Collembola > Entomobryomorpha > Paronellidae > Akabosia > Akabosia matsudoensis. The sequence goes on from VICI01002488.1 coordinate 2,331, forward strand.
TTCACATACTAGTCGCGACTCAAAGCTGACATTCCGGCATTGCTAGGGTGGCCGCCCATTAATCTAATGGCTTCATCAGCTGTAAGGCTGTCAGTTCTCAAAGTAATAAGGTACCCATCGTCATCTAGAGACCCCGCGATCTGTGGAGACCCTGGCGTTCTTTAGAGGATTTACGGTATGCACATCTTAGGTACATATTATTTTGAGTCGATAGTTTTTATAATCGCAAGTTTACGCGTTTTGTTTGGAAAGTGTGTTCTCGAACTTGTAGTTGTATGTATACCTACGTATAAATATATGTATATGTCATATATACATAGGTATGTAAGGGAAAACCAACGAACTATGCATAGTCGAGAAAATCAGTTGGGATTAGAAGTGCAAACAAAAGTCACAAGTACAATCTAGTTTTTTTCTGGGTGGGACGTGATAACTCAGTGAGTCTGGTACGGGTGCGCTGTATTTTTTACACCAAAAGAATTAACTTAAGTATTTCCCTTTCAATAAAATACCCCAAAGTGCGTAAAGTTCTGCAAACTGAAAAAAAACTTCTTTGGGATGCCAGTCAAAGGCATGTTGTTATTTAACTTTTTCAGCTTTCAAAAGATGTGCGTGCACGAAGATCCACCGAAAACAAAATCTAGGGTATTAGTATTAGGATTCAATTTGTCCACATTTAAAATTTCATCACAAATGATGCTGACAATAAAATACAATTTATAAAACTGATTATGAAATGTAACACACGATACGTGTTACAAAAATTACCCAATCTTAATCTAATTCCAAAGTCGTAAGAAGTTTTGCCAAGTTGACTCTGCAACTTTACACGGAATGATGCCAGTTAGCGTACATAAATGCTAATTGGACAACGTTTACGATTCACGGTGATCTTTAGCATAACGAGTTGCAAACTAGATCGAACTAGCTTTACGAATTTAAATTTAAAGTGTCAAAAAAAGCCAAACTCTTGGGGTGGCAGGCCCGAAAGGAATTCATGAATGAGATTTCAGCACGACCACTTCATGACTTCCAAATGCGAGCATTTACACTATACTTGATTAGCAATGCGTAAATAAGTTTGTACCCATGTACCCACCATCGGCTGCTTGGTTTGTGTACCCAGAGAGTTGCTCTCACTTTAAAGAGTCACTTCTAATGACTTTGACCAGAAGTTATAAATATTTCGTTTTGAAAGCATACTTTTCTTTTACATACGAATACCTGTAGCAGATTTTCTCTACAATTATGTAATGCTGATATTAGCAGGCTAAATTAGCATATGCTGCTAATTTAGCAGATCTGTTGAATTAAGCTCCTCTGATCTTCAAAAAATGGCATTCCGCCTATTGCATATGCCTTAGAGATAACTGGGAGTTCACACTCAATGTGTCGCAGTCGCACAGGCCCTTCACGATGAACGATAAGCTCGTTTTTATCATATTTTGGTAACTGTTAGCAACCTACTGAAATACATCGTTAGTGACCAACGTTATGTGTAATAATATGTAATTTCTTTTAATGAGCGGCTACCTATTTTTCTGTGTACTTCTTGACAATTGTTCTTTGTACTTTTGTTGAAAGATATTCGTTAGAAGATCAAAGAGAACATGCCATGGACATTCTTCGCGATTGTTTCATTTAATTTTTCTGTCGATTGGATAGCCTTTTTCTTTGATATCTTTTCTACACGGTGTTCAATTGCAATCTAAGCTAAACGGCTACGACACGCAATCTTCGAGGTCTTTTGTACACAAGCTTTGTAATAAACCAGAGTGCAAGGGAACATTGCTATATGCATGGCCACACGCAAGTTAAAATGATGTACATACATAGGTTCAATGAGTACTAAGTTCCATGGCAAACTTTTTTTGTCTAGCTTTAAATTATTTTGTGTCCGGACTATTTTAAAGTTGTTACTACTTGCTTCATAGCATAAAATAGAACTGACCACAAGTCTCTCTACAATTTGCAATATTGATTTCTGCGAAACTGTCAATCAATTTGCAACGAGTTTTCAGCAACCACAACAAGCCATGCGCCACAATACAAAAACCTTTCTATGCAAGCCATTCTTATCACGACACATGAATATTAATTAATAAAGTATTATTAATACATGCCAAAAAACTGTGTCATATTCCCCCACAACGATAATAATGAAATTCTCATTGTGTAGTTTTGCCCGAAATTAAAAGCCTTTTTAGCCTCACACCTTGCAAGCCTGTAACCGTTACGTAGCGTGTCGCAATAGTAATATCACTTAAACTTTACCCACTGCATCAATGAATAGTCTAAAAAGTGGAAGTGGAATGTAATGGAAATGAAACTATATCTACAACGAATTGGAAATTTTCCAAAATCACTAATGAAATTGGTGACTCGGCTGTTGTTCACAGCGGTGTAGAAGAGACTAGCAGTGTGGCGCAACTGTTTTCCATATTGGCATGTGGTACATAAAGTTGGCCTAATGGAAGCATCATCCGTAGTAAATACATACTCTTGCAACCAAGAGATAGGAAAAATATGTCCATTCTTCCGCCAGAAGGAAGATTTTAACGTGGTAAAACTATCCAAAAATAATTCTAAATGCCAAAGGTCGAAAGATGGAGGATGTGTGTGCAGGGCTTCCACAAAAAAGGAGACCTGGAGCTTCAAGAAAAAGTAATCGCATCCAGGAAAGCTGTTAATATAACGTTTCTTAGAGTAATTAATCGTCGACAGGTCGGTGCTACTAACGTATTTTTATGTTATAATAATGAACCAAAACGAGTTTCCATTTTAAAAGGTAACAGGGCAAACAAAAGGACAACGTTCAAATCGACTCAAGCAAGAGCTGCTGAAGTAAGGAAGGTGTCACTTTATTACTGCACTGTAATTGTGAAAGTGCCTCTCAGGAAATTTGAGTGCCCCATGAACGCCAGATGTGCTTTAAATTGGCAAACCTTTCCTCCCCAATGAGCCATACTGAAATCAACAAATAAAAAATTCATAGCTTTTGACAGTATGTATTTAAACGAAGTTTTAAACAAATGTTTGCGTGAATCTTTCGACAAGCACCGCCGCCTTTTCCGGTCAAAAGGGCTCCTAGTAATATGGATTTTATGTCACAAAAAATAGGTTAAAAACTCAGCGAGAATGGAAATGCTCTGATTACTATTAGCAATTCGGGATTCTGCGGCTTTAAAATTGCCAATAGATATGACATTTCCGTAAATTCGCTTAATCCACCACTCTACTTCGAGGTTTAGTTACCTAAACTGATAAATGACTCAAACCAGGTGTCAACTGAACAGATATAAGAATCTTTAATTTGTTTTGTCAGTCAGGCTACATACGCAATCCTCAAGAGAGCCTTAAAACATAATAAAATGCAAAAGTTTTATTTTTTTTTCGCAAATTTAAGGTGTAGTAAATGCATATTACTCTAGACTAAGAGCAAGCAAAAGCAGCATAGGTATTAAATAAAAATGTTTAGCGTTTGCATGAAACATTTTGTTTATAAATAAGCCGTAACTCAATTGAGCAATGTGAAAGGGACATTGACATTCTAATTCAAGTCAAAAACTCATACAAAAGCGAGCTGAAACAAGCTCATAAAAAATTTACAAGGTATTTTTTTAGTCACCCCCACGCACAACCAAGCATGCTCCATGACGCGATAAAACTGATATTAAAAACAAGCTTTCCGTTGTACATAATTTGTATGTGACACGTTTTGTGCGATTATTTTTTTTTCGCAATAGTAAACAGGCTCGCTCAAGAACTAACCCTGCAATCTTGTTGGACACACACACACATTAAAATCATTTAAAGTGAAAGCTATAGCTGGAAGGTATATGATATTGGGAAGGGGAAAGTAGACACACCATTACAATAATAAAAGCATGAAAGTACAAAACGTTTATATTATTTTATGCTTCTCTTGGCTATAGATTTTTTTGTCTGTACTTTAAGCCTATATTCATCTTTGTTACTGTACAGGTCGGGAAGTAATAGTAGCACCAAGGCAGTGGAAAAAAAGCACCCGTAAAAGTTTATGACACTTAGTTAACCTGTGACTAAACACGATAGTAACGTTTTCATATGAACTCTAGAACCTAAAAAGAATTCCATAAAACTCCTTCAATATTGGAATGTCTTTTGATAGTTATCATAGTATAGCTAATAATATTGAGCGTATATTTTTTTTTGCCGTATGCAGCACCAACCTCAATCCCCAATATGCACTTTCCGCCTGTAAAATATCGTCATAGTTAGTAGAATCACGCACACACAACTATTTTTATATGCCCATTGGTTAGCTTTATGTCATGTCGTTTCTTCTTGACGGCCAGCCGCTGGGGAAAGCCGGGTTTTCTGGATTTTACGACTTAAAAAAAGTGTTTTAACTGGAAAAATGCAATGGCGACTTGAACGTGGCAGTTGTCTGACAAAGGGGAAAACAAATACGAACCTGTTCGCAAATAATGATGTTATCATTGCGACTTGAATATCGGCGGAGGATAGATGACAACCGAATCAGAATACCGGTGCAGTTCAATTGATAAAATTGGCTGGGATATTTTTTCTAGGGTTATCCTATCGGGATTGGAAACGATGAAGCTTGATTACGATCTATTGAAAATCCTTCTGTTGAGGCTATAACAGGACAAAAAACGACTAAATTTTTATGGAGGATACTTCCAGACAAAGGCCCCCAAGGAATAAAGTTATAATAAACGATATCCATGTATTATCGCCATATTCCGTATTATAAAACGCAACTTTACAGGTAGCAAAACTGCCTTGTGATACGCATTTTGTTCTTTTTTAATCTCTTCCTGTTTGAGTTATATTAGCGGATATTAAACTGGTTGTGGCTTAATGGGAAGCTTCAGAAACTCTTTTGCTTAATTCCCGTAATATTTGTGATTTTGGTTTAAATAGGGATAACAACCTGATAGGCCTCGTATGATAAGTGAATGCGCTATATCTATACTTACAAGTTTTGAATAATTACCAACTTTACTAGATAAAATGACTGTTTCCAAAGTCATTTTGTTTGGAAACAATGGCTCAGTTTTGCTTCATTTCCTCATTTACCGCTACATTTTACAAATAATAAGTCTCATTTTCACTATCTTCACTCGAGGATGCCTTCATAAGCGGTAAATATATATATGCCTTTTTATAGACACTAGAATGCACCAATGTTTTTCCTCCAATGCCACTCTGGGGAGTTTTATTTAAGAAAAGTTTTTTTTCCTTTATGCCGCCATGAATTTTATGGCTCGTAAACTTAACACTAGCCACAATAACAGCAGCAGCAGCAGCTCTACCAGTACCGAACTTTTATTTTTTTAAGGGGGATTTTGTGAGTGTGTTTTTATACACTAACAAAAAAGTTTATACTTTCTCCAAACGTATTGACTAGCTTATCAGGTGTGTACAATCCGATGTGATTGCATTACAAACAGACTTGGACTATCGTTTTGTCTCATTTTAATATCCTTTTTATTGTAAATAGGCCGTTATATTTTGTAGGATGGTTGCGACATAAAAAATATTACGAATGAATCGCCCATCTAGCCTTGTTTAAAAAGTGAAATATAGTTTTTATACACAAATTTCCTCGAGGACTTAGTAACAACTTTTGTAGCTTTCGTAGTTTCTAATTGCCATTTCATTTCGTAAATTTTGCAATTAGGGGGATACAATACCTCCGAAATAAATAATAGTAAATGGGCAGTGACTATCAACTGTACGGTTGATGGGACGCCGTAAAGTAAGTTATAAACCTTAAAATAACATTTTTTCATTGGAAAGCAATACCCCGCCGCGTACTTTTGTTTGTTTTACCTTAACATGTTTCCTTTATGTATTTATTTTAAATTACCCCTCGCTGGTGATATATTTATTGCCAATGTCGACAGAGGAGACGCATAAAGAATGCATGAATTCTTTTCTAAAAGTCCTTAGCGTAATGGCTTGTAGGCGGTCTCTATGGCTTATGATGCAGCGCCGTTAAAATAGACAATAAATTAGCCTAAGAAAATGATTTACTCTTATTGGCGTCAGTCAATCGTAGAACGTCCAGGGAGAAGTAGGCGTGTCCCGCTAAAACTTAATATTGTCTGTGATTACATCTCAAACGAGTATTGATTTGAGGAAGTTTACGGATTGAATTTTAATTTCATTGAAAGCGAGAGCATCGCACATGTAACCGTGTAGCATTTTCCATTGCTTACAGGAAGAAAAATCGAAAGTTATGTAACAGAACACGTTATCAAACACAAGTGACTCACTTTTAAAAAAAGTTTGTGACAGAAAACAGGAGTGAAGGCCGACACGTGTAAATCTTTTCGCTCGCAACGATATGCCGGCCGGCAGTCTTTCTTAATGTGTAAAGAGGTACTGTGCCGTGAAACCCAAGCTATTCATCTTTTGCCGGTGCTCTTGCAGAACTTATCTTAACCATTTTTGTTGTCGAAATGCATTTTGTGACGGTACGCGGAGTACCTCGATTCAATCACACAAAATGTATTTTGGCAAAAAAATTGTTAAGATAGGGCCAAGTTGAGCAAGAGCACCGGCTAAAGATTAATATCTTAGGTTTCAAAGCACAGTACATAAAAATACGTAATCTCCCAAATACGGGGTCGTAAAATGTTTTAAAATCACAAGGTTTGGAGCATGTGACAATTTTGCGAGTTGTAGGCTCAGTTGTAAAATTCGAGGTGTAAAAAACCCCGAAAACGACACAATATCTACAGCATCTTACGCAAAACGGTACGAAGATGTGGTACAAAAACAAGCAAATTTATAAACACAGAGGTGTTCCTTGCATTCTTAGACAAACTCACAAAGTGGAATGAATTGTGCTAAAAATATCGCGTCTCACGTAGTCAAGAACATTTCCTCATTTTACTTGACTGAATAAAATGATGCGACCTTTTCATGCTTTCCTGAGACCCACCAAAGTTTCTTCAGTGCTAATTAAAGCTGTCGAAAATGGGAATAACTTTTTTTAAAACTTTTGTGTGTGTTTTTTTTAATTCCAGAATTCAGAAGAAAATCAAGACTCTGAGAGGCATGACTGCTCCTGCTACTGGAGTTCTCTTCCAAAAGTGGTCGTTACATGCGTGCAAAGGAAACGTTAATTAATGACTTTTGTGAACAATCAAAACCAAACAACTTTTATTCATGCAGAGACATATACGCTTACTTAATTACAAATTTTTGTGTGATCCTGTGATACAATTTGATTCGCAAGGGTGTTAATAAAGTTTTAAACATGTGGTGACAGTGACAGTTGGATAGCCAAACTTGGCATGGTTGAGCGAGCAAAACGTAAACTTTTTTGAGGACAAGGGAAAATAGTTTGAGCGGAGAAAATTGTGCGAACGCTTTGTTTCTAAAAGTTTGCTAACCTGGAAAACAATAATAGTTTTTACAATTCAGTGTCGTCAAAACATTGGTCATATCAGCGGCGAAAATCTTCATGGGCCGCAAACGGAAGACAAGATGGAGAAGACTTTCTATCGGTAAGTTGCAGGCAAAAACCACCTTTTTCTTTAGTGCAGCGCTTATTCTTCGTTAAAAATTGATTGGAGCCATGGGCCCGCTAAAACTGGCGTCGTGCCTTGTTTTCTGACGCTCATCACGAGAAAAACAGCAGCTTCAGTCCACATTTTACCTTCTATAATTAAGACAGTAACGATTAAGGTAAACAGACACAACCAATTCCCACTTATGGGAATGTTTCCCTCTGCCCGAAACTCGCCAAAAGTTTTTCCAGACTTTATCCTCCAAGTGTAACAACTTTCTCTGGGGTGCAGCCAATGTATTTTCTTGTTTTGTACTATTGCTTTCACTGAATTTTCGTGCTTGGCATTTGATACAGCATTTCCAGGAAAAAAAAAGAAGTACACTTTGGCTTCAGTTTTTTTTGTCGGTAAAAGTTTTATGCCTCTTTACTCCCTGTCAATCAATGACTTTGGCAGTGGAAACCCAATTATTAATATTTGATGAGTTTCCTTCGTAAACGATTACGTATTTGCTGTGTTGGGCTGTACAGACTTGGTCGACATATTTATTTGATCGAAGGCGGCTGCTGATGTGTACGTAAATTTCTCTAACAATAACTCCTGCCGAGCTACCATGTCTCTTTCCATCAACTCCACTTTCAAAGCTTTGTCCAGGAAATCGAAATTGTTTTCGACTAATCCATATGTGCACTCTGAGTTCTCAACCTTTTCTCCAAAAATAACCTGAGTAATTTCTATTTATTCGGTACGCAACGCCTATCCAGCACCATTAAAACTTTCTCTTTTTTTTATCAGGAAAACAAGAAAATAATCTTTTCAAAGTTCTAGACACGGGTTGGCTGAGCTGATGAGTCTAAGAAGAGAAAAAAAAGGAAACTACTAACATTGCAGGCACATTTATAATTTATTCTCGAGCTAAACTCGCCGATCTTTTTTTCCCTCTGATTCTCTCTCTGGAAATTATCATATGAAAAACTTATCGCTCTTGTGTACTCACAGTTTCCTCCTGTCTAACTTGAACATTTTCCGTTTCATGCTTTTCTTCCGTGTGCGTAGGTTTACACACAGATTCAGCACGGGAATGGTGGCTTTCCCCAGTGCCATTTTCCTTCTAAATGAATAATGTGGTTCAAATGGGACGCCGGCAAGATAGACGACAGAGAGAGAGAGAGAGAGAGTTGTTCGAGTTGTTGTCAGAGTTTGGGAGCTGAACAGTTGAAAACTTTTATCCGGCCACCTACATCACAACATTCTCCAACTTATTATGAATACCTTTTGTATGAGAGGTAGAAAGTACATCAAGTATTTCTGGAACGCTATATGTCATGCTTTCTTGGGCTACTTTATCTCGGGAAAAGCAAAAAAAAGGGAAGGAGAAAGTAACGTAACGATAGGAGCATGCACGTATTGTTCCTAACATGCTTTTGTCGTTGTCTTGTCGCGTTTTCACCCTGTGGTGAAAGCACACTACCTCCTTTTTTTCATAGTTTGTACATGGACAGAAAGTTTAATACCTTAAGAAAACTAGAAAGGAATAGTAGATCACAAGAGTAGTTAACACAAAAGGAAAGAGGAGAAAAGTTTGTTTTTTTTCGTTTGATTCTACATTCAAGACGTCTACTCATATATTATGTGCATTTTGGTCGCAGCTTGACAATTAATCATAGGATTTGTGAGGAAATGGAGAATCCGGTGTGATATTTGGGCTTTCCACCACGCAAACGAACGCTGGTCCCCACGTCCAGGTTAAAGCAGAAGTGTAGAAAACGGGGAAATGTAATAAGTGTAAAGTAATGTAAGTGAAATGGGAAGAGTGAAAGGAGTAACGTTCACGAGTTTTTTCTTATATACAGGGTCTAGAGATAGGAAGAACTTAGTAAGGTATAGAGAGTTGTGTTAAGAGAAATGAGGTCGAAAGGAGGAAAAAACGCGGTTTGAGTGAGTTCCTTGTTTGTATGTGCATTGCTTTCTTTTTCTCCCTCGAGTAGGTTTATACGGTCGTTTCTATATGACTTTCTCCAAAAGAAAGTTATACGAGTCCGTTTGTTGTCGAACCTTTTGGAATGGCATCAAAGTCGCTATGTCCTTTATCCTAATTTCTCAGTCAAAACAACAGCGTCATGTACAAAACGGTTATACCTGGAAGAAAAAATAACGGCCTGAGTAGAGAAGACAACGAAGTTTTAAGTTTGACATGGGCTGGTCTCAAGCATAAAACCCGTTCAAAGCTTTTTCGACGAGTTTCTCTTTGCGAATTAATATATCTGGGAAAGTTATTTACACTCGAGGTCTTTGCGGAAGACGTCTATTCCCTTCGAGATTGTTGGTAAGCCGGGATGTTATATGATATGCGATTTGTTCAGTGAAATATTACTCAACTATTTTCAACAACAGTAATAAACGTGGACGGATTTCGCCCTGGGATCAAATCAAGGATTTTGTTGGGTGGCCTCCTCTTGGAATATCCTGACTAAAAGTTAAATGATTGAAATTCAAAAGTTATTATTGGAAAATTGTGTGCGAGAAAGGATCTCAGTATTGGAAGAAGGCAAACAGAGTTTTGCTGGGATTTGCAGGAGAGTTTTTTTTATTTATTTTGTGGGTCAGCGATAATTTGCTTGACGCCAAAGGCGAGATTAGAATTATTTGGGATAACGTGTTTTCCGCCCCGGAGAGTATAAATTTTAACCTTTGAAGTTTTAGGAATTTCGAGAGTGAATCATGACGACAAGTTTTTTCGCGCCTACCGACACGAACAGTTTCTCACAATTTCAACCTGGGAGAAAATTGCTTTGCAACTGACTGAGTCGGAGATAGTTGGCCCGTTACCTCCCTTGTTTGGGCTACCATTACTAATTAAATATGGCATTGACTAAACCACCAAGCAGAGTTTTGGTACTGAGGCATTATTCTGAGAACATACGAAATGAGTACAAATCTAATTTACAAATCCTATTATGCCGGAAAAGGTAAAGGGTTTTCGGGGTTGATACGCTGATGAGCTAAATCAACAACGAGAGTCGTGTGTGGCTGGAGGAACGCATCGTCGTGTCTTGAAGAAATTGCTTTTTGTAAGAAACGACACACGATTCATTATCAAGAGTTGTTTGCTCAACGAAACTACTCACTATATATGATTGTGGCGTTGTGGGCTCTGATGATTTCGAGAATAAAATGCTTAAACTACTCCCTCCTTCTATGGAAAGAGAAAGAGAGAGAGAGAGAGAGAGCCAGAGTTCAATATTTTCCACATGACAATATCAGTCGGAGAAATTTTGTGCCATTTTGTAAACACGAAAGTTTAAGTAATGACACGCTGCTGAGTGTAGAACCGCCATAAATATTTTATTCAAAATGTCACACACTTTTGCATCTCACTTTCACAAATCTTTCACATCCCATGGTTTGGCTGTAACTATAGTCTGGAGAAAGCGGTGACACCTATGAGATCGCATGAAAAGAGATGGATTTATGACATATGTTGTTAGAAAAGACGGATTATATTATATTTGAAAGTATTCTTTCCTTCTTTGTTAACTGGATTAGTTGTTAGTGACACAACCTGGGTATATTACTACACTGCAGCTTTCTTTCGAATTTCTATGCTCGGAACCGGGTTTTCTTGAAAACGATAAAAAAATTTGTATTATAATGGTAATATTCTAGGCAAGGACATAAGCTGCGATAAAATGGAAAGGATTTGATTTGTCGAATGTGAAAAATATGTGTAAAATGAGTGTGGAAATCCTCGCAATAAAAACGTATCATTGTATTTCCTTACGGTTTACGGGATTTTGTTTACTAAAATTGAAAAAAATACATCTTGCAATATGCACGAGAAACTTATGCTTCAAATGTCATAGAAAGTCGCAATCCTCAGCTAAGATTCTTCTAGATATGATACCCGATGAAAGAAGTATATCTTACTTCGTACCTTGAAAGATATTTTATAACTTTCTCTTCTGGCAAGCTAGGTTCACTTTTTTTACCAATATTTTTTATGCACAGATGATTTAAAGCTTTGTGTAAAAAAATCCTTACCCATTTCAGAATGTCATGTGTGGTTTCCATCTATTCTTTTTTTCTTTTTGCTTAAAATCAAGAAGAAAAAAGCCCATCTCAGCCCTTCAATATGGCTTCTCTTCTAGAGACCTGGCAACATTTTTTAAAGGAATTTTCCTCGATTCGTTTACAACATAGAAAAAGAGGGGAAAGTTTTTTCTCTTTCTCTTTTCATGTCTACTCAGCATATTATATTTCTTTTGTTCCCTGATTTCACGAACATGCGAACATGTATACAGTGCTCGTGAAAGCACGAAAAGGTATGTTTTATGCGTGTTGGCTGAATTATATAAACTTGTAACTGCTCACTAGTAGTTCATAGGAAAGACTTGAATGTGATTCAGTTCAGAGGAAAATATCCATTTTCTTTCTGCATGATGCATCACTCATAACATCGTCATCCTTCCTATCATCACTGCGATCCATTTTTCCACCACTGTTACTATGTAACTTTCCTCCAAAAAGACTCCCATTTTCTTGACTATCATCATTATAATCTTGCAGCATTCAGAAAAAAAAGTTGACACAAAAAGTAACACATTATTCTTCCCATCCAAAAAAAAAGAGAATGAATGGTGGTGAATAGTAGATACTTGTTCTTACTTTCTCTCCTTCTCTCTCCCGTCCATCACTTTTTATATACTTTACCGCGGAAATTTTTAGAGTCTTGTAAAAATGTGAACGTTGATGCCACACTGCCACACAATGATCATCATCACAAAGTATATTTTATCTACAACAAGAAAAGCCCTCTTTACAGCTAGTTGTTGTGCTCATTTTCTCGTTTGAATCTACCACCAAAAAGAACTTCAGCTTTAGAGGATACTGAAAAAACTGCCACAAAAATAAGAAGATATTTTCTCAGCTCTTGGCTCTTACTATTTAAAATACTGGAATTGGAATAGGCTCTCAACTGTGAAGAATTTGTCGAGCAGATACTAATAGCAATGATACTAAAAATGAAGGATACATCAAAATGTGTGAAATATGCATGAAAAAATACATCCCTTGCTGTATGATTAATTTATAGGACAATTTTTTTCACAATATTTATATAAGGTCTTCTAATCATTCATCATATCCGCATCGTGATGAAAAATGCAGTCACATTTTAACCAACAGTTAAGCAGTGTATTTCATGGCTGGTAGTTTACACAAAGCTTTAAGTATTTTGTCAAGTTTGTTAAGCTTTTAGAGGATCGATCCAGGATTTTTTTTCTCTTCATAAGAAAGTCGAGCACAATACAAAAAAAGTAGCACACCTGTGCAATATTTTATCAAGTGCTTTACAACTCAAAGGCCTTGCCAAAAAAAAAAAGAAAGTACTCAAGTACCCCTCCCCCTATACTCTATCTATTGCGCATTTTTTTGTACAAAAGTAAAGCCAATGCGGGTCTCTTTCGAAACAGCTCATATTTTTTCATGAGTTTTTGTGTGGATATTAAAAAGCCCCGTTATAATGATAAATTGTTTTTTTGTCTGGTGGGGCACCATCGGTGGTTACCTCTAACTCATCCATGGAGTTTTACAGTCAATTCTTTTTAAAGCAGAAAACTCTTTTCCTGCAGTATGAACGTCGTATTATTTTTTGTAATGATACAAAACCCTCCGTTGTCCGTTTTAACTCCTCTATTCTAGAAGTTAATGGAACTCATTTACTGTGACAATGTCACATTATAACTGTACCTCCTTCAAGACACATCCCACTTTGTCCCTCAAACGACTGTAGTTTACCTATCTCGTTCTTATTTTTAAAACTCAATAAGAAAAAAAACAAAAGTACAATTTTTTTTTACCAGCTCAAGATGATTCCCCTTGATAATAGAATGTACATAAAATAAGCCCAAGAAAAATTTACTCGTTGAGAAAGACACAGAAAAAGGGCGAAGAGAAAAAAAAAGGTTATTTGAAGATGTGAAGGAGGTCGATTTTTTAAAACTAATGTGAATAATACATTATTATGTCTTATTTTCATTTTCTTCAGAGAAGCAAACTGGTTTTTTTTTCAGGGGCTGACGTTTATGCTACAATTTTTGGAATGTCAAGAGACTAAGCTTAAAGCTGAACGAGTCAAAATGAAAATTGTAAATCCATCTTATTGACAATCATCAAAGCTTGAACGCATGTGGCGGATGATATTACAGTCGATAGTGCAAAATTACTTCGATATATATATATATATCCTCGTTTTAGCCAGAGATGGCTAAAACCGCGGTTTTTAATGGAAAAATACCAAATAACCGGTTTTCGGATAAAAACGGTTAAAAACGGGTAAAAATGGATAAATGGTTACAAACGGTTTATTCGTTTGTGAAGAGATAATGGCGTCCAAGTCGTACAATTCATTATTTTATTAAAATTCCAAAACAAGCTAAATGTGGCTTAAACCATCAGCAATTTCGTTCAGAATGATAGTTTTTAACCAGACCGTTATAAACTGTTTATCCATTTTTAACCAGACCGCAGTTTTGACCGCTGCAACCTCTGGCTTTAGTCGTCCGTCTACTTTACTTCCTGGTGGCTCATATGCTTCGAACAGAGTTCGTTATAGATGTACGAGAAAGAGACCAAGTAGTAC
>VICI01002489.1:0-16488 GCA_019593645.1 Akabosia matsudoensis
TAGTTAGGGTCTAAAGTATCCATCTGCCAAGTTTGGTGGAAATCGGCCAAAAGGTACGGCCTGTAGAGCGCATACGGACAGACAGACAGACGGACAGACAAACTCATCGATATCATTACTTGCTGAACAAAAGTTCAGCTACGTAATAATTTAGTACACAAATGTCGAAATTTGGTCCACGGCGAGAAGCTGCGGTTTTATCAATTCGACGAAAAGGAAGCTCGTATTGTCTTACAGCGATGAACGAGGATAATCTCAAGTAGCGCTTTAGCATGTTACAGGGGCGTGATGCAATTTTATCCCTGTGTCACTACAGCATTGCAAATTAGTTTACAAGGAAGATCCAACACTAACTGTTTTCGCGCATCAAAGTACTTATTTTGTTGTATTCTCATTTGTTTTCAAAGCGCTCGGTTTAATCCATTGCAATCAAATTGAAATCCAACATATCTCGTACCCGACCTGATAGACTGATGCTAGAAAATCACTAAAGCAGAAGATATTTTTATGTGAACAAATTCTTGTTTTCCTTCCAATTGCAGCAGCAATTACAATTGTTGCATGCTCGAAAACAGCGGCATAATGTAATAAAAATGATAAGAAGATAAGATTCACACACAAGAGCTTGTAGATCGGCTTGGGTGCCACAATGTTGGTTAGTTGAGGTGTTTTTTTTTTAATTTTCAAAATGTTATATTTGAACGATCCCTGGACGATGCAAAAATGGGCATTCAGTTTACCCCTCAACTTATCTCATGCTTACCAATTCAGATTCTAATTTGCTGGTGGCACTCATACTTAACGTAAATCATATTTGTCAGCTTAGTAATCAAATATTGAAAATGTCTTACGTCAACGCACGAAGCACAGTTAATATTTGTTTTCATCCTGACAAAATGGCCAAGCACGATTAATATAGTGTTATAGCGTACTACCATCGCCACTCTCGTATGATAGACGTTAAAAATCGTTACTGTCCTGTTTCCGTTAAAGTATACACTACTTTTTCTTTATTCCGTTTTGTGAGGCGAAAAAAATGAGAAGAATTCATAGCGTTATCAGCCTTTAGCCACAAATTACATTGTTTGTATTATTATTTTTTCTTTTGTCTGTTTTTGTTTTGGAATATGATGACAGTGGCGTAACAAGTGACTAATGGGCTTCCTGCTTATCCCGTGCACAACCGTTATCGCCTCCTGTAGTATAGCCATCTCACTCATGTCTCTGGATTGGCTAACCGCACCAGGAAAAACGAGGAGAAATAGTAAAGGCATTAGTGCGTATCAACTACCAAACGCGGTGCAGGACAAGTCTATATTTTTTGGGATGCTCCTGCGATAATCATTTTCGTGCGGAATTTATCTGCCTGAGACATTCACGTCTCTGACATGCGTCCTTTTATTGATTTCGACGTGAGGAAGTGATTAGTAAGCGTTAATACATCATCAGCGAGAATCACACTGGTGGCAATAATGAAAATGCAAGTTTTGCATTTAGGCTAAAAATGTTTTACGAGTTCGAAACGCTCAGACTGACAGTTTCAAAGTTTAGTAGTTCAAACGTCTTCCCAACGGCTGTATGATCTTTCAAGAAAGAAAATGGACTCGTCTTCGGTTTGGCAGGAGGTGGAGGATCGGAGGTGCTATGGAGTTGGTAAGCGAATGAACCAAATTTTTGTACTAGAGATGCCTATATCACTCATCTTGTTACAAACAAGCCACGTTTAAATTTTTTTGCGATTAACTGTTTTACAGTCATTTACAACTTTGACGGAGCCTCGTTCAACTTTTCGGAAATTCTCAGTGCGTACTTGGGGGAGGCTGTCATCATCAAAGGAGAATCTAAGGATTGGTATTACGTCCGTAAATTTGAGTCTGAGGAGGGTGGAATAATCCCCAAGTCATATGTACGGATCCTGGACTCAACAGTCATTCGAAATGGGTATGATACACATCCTTCAACATGACTGGATTGGAACATTTATAGCTAATTAACGTCCTCCATTTTTTTCCGGTGTTTTATGCAGTGAAAGTGAAATTATTGTGCCAAAGATTCCCCCGCTTGCACAAGAGATTACAGCGTCTTTACGAGAATGGCACAAGATTTCGAAAAAGTTGTTTGTTTCTGCGGACAACTGGAAGGTACGAGCTGGAAAGGACGGGAGCAGCATTCCTGACTCGTCTGCAGCTGCGGACGCGGACGCCCAAACGTTTCTCATTTTAAAGCAAATGATCTTCGAGCTTCATGTCAGTCGGAAGAAAGTCATGTCTGCTGGCCTGACAGTGGAAGATCTCAAAGAGCTCAAGAAACAAGTGGCAAGGATTATTGACACAGGGAACAAGTATGTATTTTAATGTTTATTGAGAAATGCCAGTTTAAAAAGGAAGTCGTTAAAGTTTCCATTTCTACTTTTGAACCAGCCTTATGAAATTGGACATGGTTGTTCGGGACGAAAATGGGAATGCCTTGGATCCAAAAAGTACCTCAACAATAGAGCTTTTTAGACAGCACCAAAAATCAACACATAAACTTAGGAAGAATTTTGTGAGTGTGATTTACGTAACTATATGATCTTTAAAAAGAACAATTAATTATGAGTGTTGTAAATTATAAATGTTAATTATGAAAATGTTTTTAGCGGGGGACGAACAGAAGAAGCCGGATATTTATGCACAGTAGTCATTCTTTGCTAGTCACACTGGAGAAAATATCCTGGAGAATAGTGGACGAATGTGAAGTGAGATTTTTTCTTTTTGACGGCGAAAAGGAAATGCCCTTCACGGAATCTGTGCAGTGTACATTCACATCGCTTTCTCCGCCTAAGCTTCCAATTAAAATCCTTTTTACGGTATGTTGCGTCTGATTGCCCCAAAAAAACTCCTATTAGATAACATTTCAAAGCTTTTGACGTTTTTTATTGAATCGTGACAGGACCTTGGAAAAAATGTCGACTTTAGCAGAAAGGTATATTTAGTGGCATACGTTGTTCGGATAGGAGCGATGGAGTTCAAGGAGCCTGACGGCAAGAGGGATGCCTCACAGGCCCCGTTCTCAGGGAAAGCGAACAATATTCAAGTCAGAAGACCTTATGGCGTTGCCGCCAAAGATATCACAAATTTGTTCAGAGAAAATGTGTCCACTCCGAATGACAACGAACCCCAGACTGTGTTCTATCTACCGTAAGCAATAACTTGATGGGCCATTGTGCGAAATTTTAAAAGGTATACTTAATATATAATATGTTCTTATTTTTGGCAGATGCGGAGCTGATGATACAATGGACTCAACGTTAATTAAGCTAGTCTCGTCCATGAAAGCGTCTGATGTAGTGTGCAATGCAAAAGATCCACGCGCTGTAGGATTGCTAGTCAGATTGCTCATGGTGTCTGGAACCGCTCAACAGGTTGGCTCTATTTGAAACCCGGGTATTTGTGGCACATACAAAAAATGACGAACTAACAATTATTTTGCCCACCAGATTCTTGAAGAACAGCCTGCTGTTTTACGTGGCAATGTAATAACGGCAAAGAAAATGGGATTTCCTGAAGTCATTTACCCCAACGATGTTCGAAATGATCTCTATATCAACATGATGAGAGGCGAGTTTCATCGAGCTGGAGCTAAGACGAGTGACAAAAACATCGAGGTGTCTGTCTCCGTTCACAACAACAGCGGGACACTCCTCACTGGCATGATCAGTGGAGGCAACGGGTCTGGAAAACGGGATACATATAAGTCGGTAGTATACTACCACGAAGATAAGCCCAAATGGAATGAATACCTCAAAATTTCACTTCCCATGAACATCGAAGATTTCTCCAATGCTCATATCCGGTTTACTTTCAAGCATCGGTATGAACGAAGTAAAGATGGATGGATATTTGACAGCTCAATTAATTATTTTTCCTTTTAATTTTCCAACTAGGTCCTCTACTGATTCTAAAGATCGATCGGAGAAACCTTTCGCACTTGCTTTTATACGGTTGAAAGAAAGTGAGGGGACAGCCGTGAAAGACGGAACCCATGATCTCATGGTCTACAAGGTCGGCATGGTGTTTGGTAGTCGTTGGAAATGGTAACTGATGTTCTCATGCCGACTTAATTATTAATTCCAGGTGGATCCAAAACATTACAAAGAGTCGGAGGTCCAGTATCTACCATTGCAATACGAACGAACGGCTGCGTACCAGGGAACTACAAAGTCATACTGTCCCACAGGCTTCAGTTCAGTTCCGAAAGACTGCTTCTTCATTAGAACGACACTTTGTTCCACAAAGTTCACACAAGATGCTCATTTACTGGAACTTTTGCAATGGGTTACAAAGCTGAAAAACACGGCAGAGAAATCAGAGGTGGACCGACAACGGAAACTGATACCTTATCTCCTGGAAGAACTGAAAGGGATTTTGCAGAAAGTACAACAGGTCAAGGGCGAAGAAATCGTCAAGTTTCTTACTGACGTTTTCGACGCTCTTTTCTCTATCCTTGTGGATCCAGTGGATCCTATTCTAACAGAGCTCAAATCCGGAAGAGGCTCAATGCTCGGGAGCATCCTCGATCAAAATGAACTGCGAAGATACGAAACGGGACAAATGGACAATACAACTTGTGACCGGCCCGTTTTTGATTGTTTAGTACGTGGACGAATACTTTTTTTTTTGTCTGTCCAATTGAAAACTACTGGAATTTTAATGTTTTATTTTGAGTTTTCCAATAATTTATTTTGTTGTACTGTTTTTTTATATTTTTTTTACTAGATTTATATTTTTGGACTTATTCTTGACCACAAATACCAAAACTTTCAATCCGTTCTGTCCATATACATTGAAGACGGTTTTTTCTCAACATTAGCTTACATGTACTAATCTAAATTATACAAATTTATTCCCTATAAAATTATTACTATTTTTTCTAATACTCAGTTTTTACCTTACGAGGAACAAATTCAATATTAATTGGACATTTTACTTGGTACAGATTACAAAGAAAGTTTTTTTTCTCTTGTTTCTAGTAAGCTAACGCAAGAGCTCGAAAAGTCGATAAAGAATGACTCTCCTGAGAAACTCCTCAAGATTATGAAAAGCGTCGAGTTCTTCTTCAAGTTTATAATCAAATCTTTCCAAAATCATAAACGCGTGTTACACATGGAGTAAGTTGACAGACATACATGCGTCCGTACGAAATGGGTGGAGAAACTAACATGTTTTTGGGGTACAACAGGTCTGGAGGAATGGATGATGCCGATGACGAGGGCAACGGGGAATTCTACAAACTCATCGACTCGTTATTCATAGCCATGGGGAAACTACTATACAAACGGGAGACATACCAAGATCCATATATATTAGTGGAAGGAGCCTGCTTGAAACATGTCCCGGCCGTGATTGGAGACCTAATCCAGGTGTACTCCCCTACACGACTGAGTGACCGTTTGGTGCAACTGGTCCAACAAATACCGTCAGGGAAGCTGACGAAACAAAAGCTTCAATTCATTACGGACATTGTACATTCCGAGCTCTTTCTGGAGGCAGAGTGTCGGACAACGCTTATTTCTATTGTAATTGACAACATTAAGCATCATTTACCTGGCAATCAAGAGGTAAGCAGTTTATATTATCCTATTATTTTGGGCAATTAAAAATTTAAAGAAAAAACAACAACAACAAAATAATTAGGTATTGGATGGCGTTTCCGGAAACTATCATGTTTCGAAAATGAACTTTGCAAAGTGTGTGTTTGCAATTTTTGAAATTCCAATTTCTATGAAAAGTGACAAGTATTATTTTTCATACTCAATTAGTTTGAAAGTTTTAATTATACAACTCCTCATACAACTAAGGATGACTAATGCCTAATGAATCGTTGCAATTTTGGTAAACATATCAACCCTGAAATCTTGACACGACGATATTACGCTGCTTGACCTTTTTGTAGTTAAATTAACGTTTAGATGCGCACGCAAATTCTAATATGATTAAGGTAAAAATGACATTTGTTTCATCACTTGTTCTGCGACTATTACTACTACTGTAGGACCCACGTAAATCATGGGACAGCCATCATTCAGGAACAAAGAACAGGAAGCTCCAGCACATCCTGGGTGTTTCCCCAGAAGACTTTCTCCCTGCCACCCAAAACAATGACTCGACAAATCGGGCTGAAGAGGTTTTTGAATTAACATTTTACCGCAATTAACCACTTTTATACTTGTGCTTATTGAAAATATCTGTCCCCAAATTGTGCAAATCTTCTTTTTTTTTGTCGTGTATAGATTTTTATGTTTTGCGTAGTGCTTTCTCGACCTAGGAAAAATAACTCTGCTTTCAAAAAGTGCCATGTTATATAACTGGGGCATTCTGTACAAAATAATAATAACCTTGATATTGTGTGTTGGTTGTGGTGTTTATGTGTCCAACTGTAACTGCTTCACTAAACGAATTTTTTACAATGAATGACCATTTTTAGCTTGTCCATCATGAACATTTTGTATTATATGAGAGCGAATGATCGGTAATTAAGTGTTGGCTGTTCTGTTGTAAATCTTGTGAGTATTCGTCCGCATTGTTTGTAAATTAGCATTTAAAATGATAAATTTTACACCTAAATCTTCTATTCTTTAGACGGAGAAGTGTGTGGAGCTGCTGGGTGACGTGATGGACATTTTCCATAAGCAGCCTCCAGAACTGAAAAAGCATCATATTTGCTACGTACTGCTAATTTTGCTCCGCCCGATTATTATGTCCATTGCTACTATTGACGACTCCGATCCTGTTGCAGTAAGTGATTCACACATGCGTTCAAATTTAGTTTTTTTCCGTGGTTTTGGTAAATGAAACAGCGATGGAATATTTTTTTTTCGTTTGACAACAGGGGAATATGGTGGCAATTTTTCTGAGTCTTCTTCGAGAAATGAACAACTCGCAGTTTGAAGTATTGAACATGTTCATTAAATCCCTGAGGGAAGAGAACGGTCAACTTCATCCCAAGCAGAGCTTGCTCAAGTTCATGAATGATATACTTGTAGTGTTGAAAAACTTGTTCCACAAGTCGTACTTTCCCGCAGACTGGAACGAAATGATCTTGCTTCAGAACAGGTAAAAAAATGAAAATTTACATGCAAGTACCGCTTTTGAATTGCAATCTTATTTCACCTCATAAAATTGCAGTATCGTGATTGGAGCTTTTGAGCACTTTGCGGCCATAGTGAAAGCAGAGTTTGCGGATCCATTTGAGGAGCACGCGTGGAATAACTTTTTCCAGAGTACTGTCTCCTTTCTCACCCAGAGTTCGCTCCAACTTGAAGAATTTCCCCCAGCGAAGCGGAACAACATTTCTCAGAACTATGGAGACATGAGGAAACGGGCGACAGACCTGATTCGGCTAATGTGGTTTAGTTTGGGCGAGTCGAAACGGAGTCGATTTGTTCCCGTAATGGTCGGGACATTTTTGGATATGGCGTTTGTACCGGAGTCGGACGTGAGACGATCGACGATTCCCATTTTCTTTGACATGATGCACTGCGAGTTCGATGCGCTCCAGCATAAGACAATGCGAGGTTCCTTTGAGCAAGTTGAGGACGAGCTGATCAGAAAAGTAGTTGAAGGCTTTGAGGGAGGCAAAGGCGATAACGACTTTAAAGAAATATTTTATGAGACAATGGTGGAGCTGTGCTTAAACAACAGAACTGGATTAAGAGATGCGGTGAGCCATAAACCATCAGTCTTTTTCAGGAGGCGAACAATCTTTTATTAGCTGGGAAATAAGCGTGAAATTTTTAATTCGTAGGGTTTAAACATGGTTACAACTGTGACCAAGTTGATGGACTTACTGCTGCAGTATCGTGAAGTAATGTTTGAGGAGGATTGTGCAAACAGAATGAGCTGCATAGTGAATTTGCTGGTTTGTCCAGAATACCTTGACATTATGTTTTTTTTTTTTTTTTTTTTTTTTTAATTTCTGTAGCTTATTTCTTAAGTAACATTTTCTTCCTTGTCTAGGATTTTAGCCAGGAAATCGACCGGAAGGATTTATATCTTCGATACTTGTACAAATTGCATGACCTGCATGTGTTAGTGGGTAACTACACAGAAGCGGCATTCACGCTTAAACTCCATAGCCGTCAGCTCGAGTGGTGCGATGATGAGATTCCGACGACCCTCAGAACAAATCCAAATCGGCATCCGACTGTTGAAACCCAAGGAGAGCTGAAGGAAGTTTTATATCACGCAATCATCGAATATTTTCGGAAGGCAAAGGTATGGTTCATGGATTTTTAATTGTCAGGGAAAAGTTGACACTTGATCAACTGTACTTTTTGTATAGATGTACGAGTGTGCGATCGAAGTCTGTGACGAACTACGTCAACAGTATGCCGAGGAAATGTACAATTATTCTCAACTCCCAGCACTTCTCCAGAAAATGGCGACGTATTATGATAAGATTCTGAAGGAAGCCCGCTTTGCACCGCAGTATTTTAGGGTGGCATTTTATGGGCGGGACTTCCCGACCTTTCTGCAAGACAAGGTAAGATGATTCTAGTCCTACTATGCTAATCAGCTTTAGCTTTTGGTTGGATTGTTATAAGACAAAAATGATTTATTTTTCTTAGGTCTTCGTGTATCGAGGCGCAGCCTACGAACATATCACCGATTTCCAGGCACGCATGCTAGAAAGGTATCCTCGAGCGGAGTTGTTACGCTCTCTTGAAGTTCCGTCCGATGAAGTTCGTGCTTCCGGGAAACAATGTAAGCACGCATAGTTTAAACGGGAGTTCGGAAGTCTGTTCAGTCAGTGATTGTTTGAATATTTGACTTTGAAATTTCTTACGGTTTAGATTTACAAATTTGCTCTATTGAGCCTCTGATGAACTCGACAAAGCGAATCAGCGGGATGAAGTACGCTGATGAAAAAATTAGGAAGTATTACAAATGCAATGAAGTCGATAAATTTATATACTCCCGGCCCTACCATCAAGGACCAAAAGATCCGGATAACGAATTTGCCAGCCTGTGGCTTGATAGATACACGCTAATTACGTCTCAGTCATTTCCAGGAATTATGGGCTGGTTTCCAGTGGAGAGACAAGGAGAAAAAAAGGCAAGGCAAAATAGCAAATATGCGTGGGCGTTTCTTGGAGTAAATTATCAACAAAAAAAATTGAAAGTGTAAACTTTTTGTACATAGATTTCTCCGATTGAGAATGCAATCGAGACACTGGGGAAAACTAATGAAATGCTTCGTGAAACGGTTTTAGAGCATTGTTATATGAGTCCAACTGACCCCAACTACATGAACGTTAACCCTCTGTCAATGAAACTGAGTGGAATTTTGGACGCTGCAGTGATGGGAGGCGTGGCAAACTACGAGAAGGTTTCTGTTTATACTATTTTGTAGAGGTAAGTTGGGCACATTCTAAATGTTTTGTTATTATTTGTTTTCTAGGCATTCCTAAAACCGGAGTATCTACAAAATAACCCAGACGATGCTGGCATCATTGACAAGCTAAAACGATTAATCGTTAGCCAAACTCCGATCATTCATGAATGCTTGAAAGTGAGTTAATCTTTGTAAAATGATCTTGAATGATCTTACGAAGCGGTATACTAACCAAGCACCTTTTTCTAGATTCATGAAAGAAAATCCACAACAGTGATGAAACCTTTGCATGACCAATTAGAGCTCAAATTTAAGGAATTTCTGAGGCACATAGAGGAGTTTTATCATGTTGATCCTAGGGTAACGAGAGATTTATATGCATTTCTATTTTTACAATGAAATTCCCCGAGCCACAAAAATAATTGTCTTGATTCGAGAGTAATGATTTAACTTTTGTTGAATATAATGAAGGATTTGCGGGATGAAGTATTACAACGTGAAATGGATCGGGCGTACAAAAAACAACGAGCAACGAGTAGGGAAGCACCCAGTATCGTTAGTCATCCGTCGACGGTGAAATCACTCGACCAACAATCAGCACCCAGGGGATCCATGGCATTCCCAAGAATGCCGTCGTTTCCATCAACGACTAGCTTATACCAAAATAGTTCTAAGTATGAGCCTTATTTAATTACTAAATATTTATAGATTTATTATTTGAGCTATTATTGTGAAAATTGCATGTTTGACGCTTAATATGATGTTCCAGACATAAATCACAGCATAACAAGTTGGGATACTTCAAGCGGGTATCGCAAAGCTCATTTACTGGAAGTATGGACGGAGAACAACTCGTCAGCAGTCCTAGCCCAAGCTGTGCGACTCTCCCAAGAAACGGGCCAGCATTTCCGACAGTGAGACTACCACCTGTGGATGCAACAAACGAGGGCAGAACGTCACAAGAGTCACTGATAACTCTTACGCAAACGGTAACCAACGTTAACGGTTGTAAGGAAACATATAAATAACCAGATCGTAATGTTTGGCTGTCTCTTAGTTGGTTTCACAGAGGCCACCAAGATCGCAAGCCGAACAGCGGAAAAGTCAGTCATGGACAGGCACTGGCTCCTCTGACAACCGGTCATCAATAATATCAGTCAATTCCCTCGAGTTTCCTCGCACCAACACGTACACATCTGAACCTGGAAGTCGAACTTCCGTCAATTCTCCAGACTCGGGTACCGCGGACGACGTCTCTAGTGATGAAACCGCTCCACCGCTTCCTCCGAAATTGTCCAAAGTAAGTCATATTCGTCCAAAATGTGAATCTTTATCCGCTTGATGCTAAACACTATTTTATTTTGTAACCATAGCACTTCGACAATAAACCGCCGACGCCCCCTCCAAAACCACCGAAGTTTACCATGTAAGAGTTACGAAGATATAAGAGAAAATCAATTATGGATAAGTCGTCATAAGATTCAAACCGCTTGCAACTGTTAGTCGCATTAGTCAAAGTTCAAATTCAGTTTTTATGTGAGGCATAAAATATATGAAATAGCTCTAGTTTTAGTCAACTGGATAATTTTCTTGCCCGATTATGCATGCCACATTGGTCTTAATCTAGCTTTACTGTACACAAAGTAAGGCATTCGATGCCATATTGCCGACATGGCACGCTTTTCAACTCAAGTCTCAACTCACCTACGTTCAATTTCTTAGTTTTCTGTGAACGTGACGGTCAGCACAAAACAGCATTTTTAGCAAAGAAAAAAATGTTACTGACAAAAACAAAAGAATTGAGTATTATTATCATTACTATCAGTATACAATAAATGGTATAAGTTTACGTTTGATTTAGTTTGTAAGCATTGAATTCACTCTAATCCTACAAAAGATTGAGAATGAACAGGGTTTTTTATAAATTTTAAGATCACGTTAACAGTAACCAGTCTATAGTTTTATTTTATACAAATAATACGTAATGAGTAATAATGTTATCTATTTATTTTATAAGATGTTAACAATCATAAAAGTATATCAAGAACAAATTTTTTGAATTATACTTCAATGAAGCTGTGAAAAGTCAATATAAGCTAGTTACAAAATAGTTCATACTATTATAGTTAAATGTTATCGAGTTTAGTTGTTTTATTAACTGTGACAGAGTTTTACAGTTGGTGCCAAAGGCAAATCGATGTTCATTACTTGTGATTCCTGATAATCTCTAGAAATTATACCTAATAAATTTCATGTTGTTATAGAAAAATTCAGTTTGATAGATACGTGGCCAAGATTATCTCTTAGTGGAAGGAAACACTGAGAAGCATATTGTAAGAATTCAATAAAAGTATATGCTTTACACTGGTACAGAGGAGAAGGTAGCCAAACCTGTATATTAAAGGCAGTCCTATAAAAGAACCTGTCTAATAAAGGTATCATTTCTGTCGCCCAATCTGTATTTACCTTATGTATTTTCCCAATTCTATAAGAGACATGCCCTAATCTTTTTTTGTCGCCCTTGGGTGCCTTTTATAGACAGGTTTGACTGTATTTCCAACCAGCTGCAGCTACTTGTGTATCAGGTTCATTTCCAAAAATACAAACGATACATGATGCCATCATCACACCAATGCTTCATTAGAGAAGATATCGCATATTTTACTGCCAATTCTTCCTTTGCATACTCATTTAATCATGTTCTTTTGCATTTTGCGACTCTAATTTAATGCACAAAATGCGTCGTTCTTCTGTAATTCTTACCGGTGCGATAATATCCTATATATATACGGTATGCGTTTTTGGAAATCAAAATGTTTTAATAAATAATATTTAAAAAATGCTGCCAAAATGTTTATTTAGTAAATAAAATGTTTACGGACACATTTGAGACAAGTTTATCAAGTCCCATTCATTCTTCGTTAGTTGAATTTGTAGATACACATCTTTGGATCAAGTGATAATTCGTTACAAGCTGAATGAACATTATCACATTGCGCTGTACTCAATACTCAATTTTTTAATTCACACACGCACATTTTGTACAAGTTCTTTTTGAGATAAGGAAACTTGTAACGGAAATAAAAAAAGACGGAATAACCTTGCCCATAAATATTAGATCATGAGAGGGTAATAAAGTTGCTCAACCTGCAACAGCAACTAAATAATGAGATACAAACTATGCAATATGTCTATGAGATTATGTAGGGACACGAGTCTAGGCGTCTTCTCAGTGTGGAAAGTTCTCACTAGGAGTAGTATCGTCACACATTCGTATCTGTAACTTGGCATGAACGCAAATTTGACCACCTTAAGGACCAAGTTATGTATGTATAGTTCGTCTACCGCACTATGTCTCGTTTTGTTATTCCTCCGCGACGGTTTTTACTGGCAAACCAAATTACCTAACAACACACTTTGTTCTTCTGAACAAGACATTTCATGGTAGATCCAGAGTACTTGTACCTGCCAAAATTATTGCAAATAATACAAGTTTACAAAAACATACAAATTTCAGCTCCGGATTAGCTCCTCGGTTTACTTTGTGCCTGGGTTGTTCCAAAGGGTATTAATTAAGTTATTCGGACGAGTTTCAAAATAGTATGTGTTATAGCCAGATTTCAGTTTTATTCAGGCAATTTTTATTTATTTACTAAGAAGGATACATTTTGTAACAACATAATTTACGTCAATATCGTAACACCGAACTAGACGATGATTGATGGATGAATTAAAGCCCTTTTTTGTTAAATACATAATTCAAAGTAACAAACAAGAATAGACCCAGTATAGTTTAATATAACATGTGTGCATTGGAATTAGCTCGCAGGTATGTCCTAAACCTTCCTTTAATAGTATGAATGTTTTATTGTTTTTGCCTTCCGATGACAAATTTAGAAGCTGAGAGGACCGGTAGTACTATTGACTATCCTTCGTTACAAGTGTAGCAGGTGAAAAATTTCGTATCTTATACATCATAATGCGTCGACAAGTGAGAACCTTACACACTGAGAAGGTGCCGGAACCCAATGGTCGCAAAATTCAAGTGATTTAAGACTCCTTAGCTTTTGTATGCACGTCATTTATTTATTCTTTGAGTAAATTTTCAGAGCACTGCATAACCTGTTATGTCACTATGCACGTGCGTCTTTTATGAATGTGGTCGATTTCATGACGCTTGAGACATGACTCGAGTGGGACTTTATGTCCGTCCGTCTTTTGAGCTCATTCAAAATTGGCAAAAATGTTTCTTGGATATTTAATCTGTAGCAGTCAGCCATTCAATGCTCCATTCATTCTACACGGCATCGCTACTTTGACCCAGCTTGTTCGGAAGTCCATTACAACAAGGGAATTTTGTTCCTCCTTTTGCATAAGAATACCACACCTTTTCTACCAAGTTTGTATAGGACGTACAAGTACAACATTATCCATTAAATTCCGATTTTGACACTGTTACTCCGCCGCAGTAACAATATTGCCGTCAAAATTTGATTAATCATTACAACAATTTGCATTTAGAAAGTTACTTCGAAAAAGTCACACAAAAATATCCTCTATTTATATGCCAACAGAGGAACACAAGAGTTTGGTAGTTGTTGCAACGGGTTTTCGAATAATGGACTATTCTTTCCTTCTAATTCTCACAAGAGAAGAGTAGGAACTGCAAAACAGTAATATAATAATAATAATAGATTCTGACAATGTCTTTGAATATGCATGTTCAATGTTCTGGAAAAATAAAAGACGAGATATTTCGAAAAGAATCTTCAGCAGAAGAATCCTTGAAGAAAGTGTAAGTGAAATGCATTTAGCGTGCATACTTTTTACAAGACGCAGGTAACATTTTATTTTCCTAATCAACAGCCATTTTTATATTTCATATTTATGTGATTTCCTATAATCTGGTAATAAAGGAGCTTTGATGTACGAAATAAATACGAACAACTTTTAAATAATATTAATCTGGTTATTCGTAGGTATTTCATAAATGGCTTGAACATCTGCGCCATTCCACAGATCATAGGGAACTACCAAGCAGATCAGTTCAATTGTTCTACAGAAGAATTAAAGTTTCTTGTAACTCCATCAAAATTTTAAGTTTTCAACCTTGTTTGTGCTATACCCTATCGCGTGTAAATGCTCGTTCTGCTTTCATTATAATTGGATCCATCAATTCAATTGTACACAATGTGCGTGCAAACATGAGTGTGTAATCTTCTTCGATAAAAATCTTTCTGAATGGTTCTCACCTGTACATTTCAAATCAACATCTGGCATCTTCAGAATACGTCATTTTGGCACTGCTGACTGCGGCTACGCTCTGGTTCGCAATTTGCTAATTAGCTTTAGAAGCTTATGCGTGTAACATGATGGATTGAGAGGGTAACAAGGAATTCGTCATGTAACTAAGAGATTTGAATAAGCCCTTTAACGCTCGACGTTAAGAAACGGAATTGTATTCCTTTTTATGCATAATGGACGATCAAATTTAAAAAAAGACGGATGAAACAGGAGATTTACTCAAGGAAAATTTGTAATTTTTGCAAGTTTGAATGTTTTTTTTATTCATTTTCTTGTGTACAAAAATATAGAAGAAGATACAGACTAGAAAAGATATTTCACTCAAAATGACCATTCACAGGCTTGACAGCACAAAACCCATTTTTCCATAACGAGCTCTTATTTTAAATATTGAAAGTTTTCCCTTTGAAAAGACACATCAGGCACATTCCATTCAAAAAGGAAAAGATAGTTACATCAAGAACTTAAAAGTATGTATCACTAAGCTACGTTGACATATCATGGCAAGTCAATCATAGACACCGATATTACCTTACAAACACCGATAATATAAAGGCTAACGCTTTGGCAACAAAATTATTTGGGATTTATTACGATTATTTAAATTATACCACCAAATTAGCCGTTACATCCGCATCAGGAGCGAAAACAAATCATCAATCTTACAAATGATACTTATTTACGATGGCCTGAGGTCATCGTCAGTGTGCCTTAACCATGTCTTCAAGAAAAAAACATTTATTTGTTAGTTTTTAGTTACCTCATGTGTACATAATGAACTGAAGTTGTTGCATACCTAAGTTATACTAGTGACTACTAATTTTAGATTTACTTACTTAGAGACACGGCTCAGAGTTTAATTAATAATATTTTCATACAAACGTATATAGTACTAAGAACTTGGCTCTTGTTTCAAACTCTCTGCAATAGCGAGCAAACTTGAGGTATGAAAAAGTTGACAGCTCATGCATAAAACTAACGCAGGAGTGTTAAGCAGGTACACAAAAAGGTAAATAGACCTTTTGATTCTTCAGTAAACTAGCAAATTTTTTTTGTCATTTCAATCACATTTAGTAAAAATCAATGTGACCATGACAAGGTAATTTCCTCTTTAAAAACAGAGAGTGCGAACTTGTCTGGACTGAGTGCGATTTAACGCAGTCAACAAGACTGAACAGGATTTTAGAGGCGATTTACAGATGAATATTTTTAAGGGAGAGCGAAAGATTGGCGTCAATTTGAGTTAGATAACAATCCGTAAAAGCCTTTGATCAAGTTCCGTTTCTGCCCTCTTGTCAGTCAGCAGAGTAAAGTGATGTTATGGATAACGTTTTCATTTAGCTCAAATCCCATTTCTGGCTACTCTTTCCATTCTAGACCCAACGCCAAAAATTTTTATAAAGCGCAACGAATTTTGTCTAGCTGTAGTACTTAAAATCTGTACTAATTATTCGGTATAAGCCCGCCCTATCCTGATAAAACTCATTTTTAGTGCATGCAAAGCTAAAATTTGCGAAGTAGACAAATTTGCAATAAAAAATCCAAATTTTAGTACCTCTTTTCTTCAAAAAAAAAATCCTTTAAAATCGCTGCACATTGATAATTAAAGATACTAGAGTTGGCTTTATATGCACAAAAACCTTCAAAATGTTGTTTAATTGCACTTTTTCCCTGAAATTGCCACATGGCATAGGTCAATGTGCAAACAAACCTTCAACTATGGTCAAGTTTTGTATAATTGATAATCTCGCTAGAAACACGATAACCAGTCAAGCAAACCCTTACTAGTGACTCCTTTACGATAAAATA
>VICI01002490.1:0-16481 GCA_019593645.1 Akabosia matsudoensis
TTTTTTTTGCAATTAACTTTTATCCGGTCCCCGAGATGCTTGTTCATTTCCATTCTCATAATCAGTGTGTGTTTAGGTACACAATTACAATTTCCAGCTCGAGACATCTTTGCAACCAACTGCTCCCGGACCAGGAATAACCACACACACACATTACCACACAGAATTTTACCTGAGTGATCCAAAAACCGAAAATATCGAACTTATCGCCTCCAAACATGCGTCAGCAGTTCACAATTATACTAAGTTTAAAAGAAAGAAAAGAAAGAGACAAAAAATGTAAATAGTAAAGGGCCCGTTAAGTCTAATAAAATATGTACAATAATCGCGGATGCATAATCACGAGGAAATATGACGCATTTTTTAAAGAATTATTGAAATAATAAGAGCAGATACCTCAAAAACGATGTAGACTTAGCGAGGTTTTAGAAAGCAACACGACAAATAGTCCATCCTACTGCTTTGGATGTTGAAGTGAAGGGTCCTAAAACCATCGCTACTTTTAATCCGATTTCACGATTGACGATAACAATTTTCGTTATGCTTTAAAGAGCCGAACATGAACCATGCAAACAAAAAGTACAAGAATGTGAAAAATCCCACCCATAGTTTGCACTTCCTAAGATACACTTGAAAACTCAAGAGCACCTTTTGCGCCATACTGAGATGCAATTGTAAAGCTTTTAGACTTAGGGGCAGTGACATTTTTACAAAGTCGATATGTGCATTATTGTGCTTTTAAACAAATTCCATGCATGTTTTGAAAACTTCATAAAATACACAAAGACATACTAAAAGGGCTTGATTAAGTATGGCTGCAGTTTTCATCAAAGAATAGACTTGCTGTCGTACAATGATTGATACTCAACCTTTCATCATCGCTTCTTGACGAATCTCCGTATGAGGTCAAAATCATATTTGCACGTATCACACTTACGTATAAAATGTCAGAATGGGTAAAGAAGTGGGAGGAGACCTCCTTTAAGCAAGATGTATTCCTCACGTACTCAACAAGTTTACATTCCTTTACCGTAAAACTTTCAAGGGTCAATGCGGGTGTATTGTTTTAGTTTTGACTGGATTATTTTGTCATTTTTAAATCAATCATCATCATGGTCTTTGCTGTTGGGGCTCTATTGTTATTCTACAGCTAAAAACTGTCAGTGCATGAAGGCAATAAAACCGCCAGTTAAGCCTATAACATCCTTACTATTTTACCTTTAGTTATTAGCAAACCATTCATATCTTACCTTTTTTGTACGACATCAACTGTATGTCGGTTTCAAGTTAATAAGATTAAACGGAAAATGAAAAAAAGATTACAGTGTTTGGGTTTTCGCAGAACATCGTTTACGGTAATGAGTATTTTAGGTGCCCAAGTACAATGCATTCAATGGGAGACCACCAGTCTCAAAAACCATAGACAAAAGCTAACTATTGACATTCTGGTTTTGAAAGTATAATATAACCTATTCTTCTCTGTGAAACCAGCAATAAATTTTATATTAAAAATTATATTTGATTAGATTTTCTCCGTAGTCATCGTTCGTGACGCATTTACAACCCGTAAGAGATCAATGTACGCAGCACAATTCATTGAAATGTGAGTGAACATCTATGAGATCTGATGTCTGATCTATGGGAACTTTAAACTTTATCATTTGTTGTGAGCTACCTTGTTCTTAAACTTCAAAAGAGTGACCGTTAGTTAGTGAGGTCAAAGACATGAATTCCATGACTTTTTCCCCTAAACTTAGAAGGTACTCGGTATGCTTCAAGCCTTTAACTGGCTTCACATCTACTATAACTTACCATAAACTTACTCTAAAGAAATGACGATTTCGCCGTATTAACATGATAAATTTATAAATTGTCTTTGAATGAAATGAAAACTATATTGGATTCTTTGTGGAATAATTTATGGATTCAGTTTGGCTGATTAAAATTTACGACGCAAATTCACCATCTTTCGTACTCAATACAATATAAATTTTCCAGCTTACTTAGGACGAAAATCAAAATTATGGGAAACCAATTTACGATTGGGAGGATACATCTGTGACTACCAACGGAAATTAATTTGAATTTATTATAGACAAATTCATCAACTACAACATTCTGTGTGTTTATCTAAATTGCTCTGCTTAGATGCATGATATGATAATGAACGAGTGTTACCTACTACGCTTCTTGGAGCATTTTTCGGTTCTCTTCTGTGTGTATAAAAAGTAAACCACATGCCATGAGAATAAAGTTTAACACTCCTAATTTTGGTACAACTTTATTTTGACGTGACAGATTAAGCATTGAGTTATGCCTACGTCTTATATTTACCAGCGCTAAACTGTTCACTGTCTGTTTGGGCACAGTTTCCCCCAAAATCCAAAATACATTATAAAGGCGGTGGGTTGTATTGTAACCAGAACCAGATTGAAGGAAAATCACAATGCAACAAACTCATTACTCGTGGAGTAAGTGTTCCTCCACTGAGCAACTGTGACTAACTGTCACATTCGTTTGGGAGATGTTTAGGTACGCGTTGATTTAGATTAATAGCTTTTAATGTTATCATTGTTATCGTTCTCCCATGCTCCCTTCTATCTTTATTTGTATTTATCTCTGCGCACCTAATTTCCATTTATATAGTTATTTTGCAGTATCATGTTTTCACTCGGCAATTCCAACTAAACTCTCGTCTTTCAGTTTACTTTCTCTTACTTGATACCAACTTTTGTGATAGTTTCGATAGAATTAAGCGTAGAATATCGGGTGAATAATCGCTTCAAAGGGGCACAGTGTAGAATACGATAGGATACAGTTTTCTTAACCAAGTCGCTAGAAATTGATGTTGACTAAGGAAGATAAAACTTTTCTCCTGAAGACCAGCATAAAAACTGGGAGAAGAGCCAAACTCATGAATGAGGCAACTTAATAGCGCTATGCTTTCGGATAATGCTGCTCCAGTTCGAAATAAAAATAATTCAGACGTCATCTTTTCCAGATTCTAGACAGCTTCATCATTTATTTCCAACAGATAAGCAACCATTTATGCCTATCCTAAAGATTTTGTATAAAAGCGAATGTGTACTTTGCTATAATATTATGTCATAAGTATGCATTAAGTAGTTCCATCATCCCATATTACATGTCAGTCACTATCTATTATCGCTCTTTTATTACCTTAATATCTCCCGTCTCATTTTACTATCCTCGTTCCAAATAGACACACACCACAATCATATTATGCTTAGTTGGTGTTGTAGACTATTTCCAATTACTCTTCACCAAGTAGCTCAACGTTCTTCTTATGCTCTTTCCTAACTTTCCAAGGAGTATTTTCGTTTGGAATGAGCCTTATCTGGACAGACATCGTTGGAACATATTTCCTTGCAAGTTTAAATGGAAAAGTTCTTGGTATCATTGGCATCATGTGTATTGCTCAAGACATGAGTATGATAATTGCATGAGCATTATGTGCGGACGGCAGGACAAGTTATCTAGCAAGTTTTACGTCCTTTTCCTATAATAATACTCTGTAATTTCCCCTTATTTTCATGTCAAGTTGTATCCATATTCTGCTTAAGTGTCTTGATTCTCTCTTCGAGAAGCTCTTACAAAAGGGACAACTTTTATGAATGTGTGTATCATGCCTGTGATATGAACATAATAGGAAGCAGACGACAAAGCATATCAGAGATAAAATCTTTTGACTGTTTAAAGTCATGTAAAATGTGAGTTCTCCCTTTGGGGCTCCTTTTGTGAAGTCTGTCATAATGATTTTCAGGTCCGAAAGGATAATCACAACGGAAAGTGATCTTCTATGTTGGCTTGTGTGATGCTATATGTTTCATGCTAAGTGTAGGACATACCAGAGAGAGACAAAGTCGTAGTATGATGTATAGAAAGGTGTATGGATTTTATAGAAAGAAATGATTTTCTGTCAGCACGATTCCATGTTTAAATCTTTTATGAATTATTTTTTATTACGTGATTTCCCAAAGAAGTTTAGCTTCATTGTGGCTTCTTGTAAGATTCCTAAAACAAGCATTTTTCTTCGGCTATAACAACTTTATACATTTTATATTACAGAACACCTTTAATACAGACTATATTTTATTGTTTGTAAGTGACTATATATTTTTATATAAACTAGTGTGACTGACGTTTTTTCGAAACTAAACTCCTAATATGTCCAGGCATTCAAATGTATATATTTTTAAAAATTATTGGATTTAATTTTATTTACACCGTTGCTCTACTGAACTAGTAAATATTTACAGGTTTTGTTTTAGGTGATATAGTATAGACACTGAGATGATTGTAGTAATACTGGAAATTGAGAGTTGAATGAATAAAACTACACTTATGCTAAATTAAACGTAATTAAAACTGACCTATGTTTATTGACTGAGTATTGGGTTCACACAAAAGAAGACAATTGCACATCAAGAGACCGCGATATGAGAAAATTCGAGCAAAAATTTCTAAATTACGCTTTACTGCTTTCCTTGTATGGTTGAAACAACGCAGGCTGAGAGCTAATAGTGGTGTTGGTAATGGGGCTCGATGAGCTAACCGGCGAAGGTGAGGCACTCTTCACACTTCCACTGCTGTTCAACGACCCATTCAAATGATGAAAATGATGATGGAAGCCAGGTGAATGCAGACCGGTTGGAGAATGTCCATCAACTGAAATGCAGTTGTGGCAGTTATCACTTGTGTTTGACGAGCTGGAAGTTGGAGAAGTAGATGACATAGGAATTGGAACGGACAACCTAGAAGCTCCAGGAAGTCCTGCAGAAGAGCTCATATCGTCAACTAAGCCAGATGCTACGCCCAAAGATCCTAGAGGACTGCCATTTCCGTTAGCTTGACCAGCCAAATTTAGGTTTGGAGATCGTCCAAGGTATGGAAAGGGAAAGTTTTGTGGTCCTCTTGAAGGAACTCCACCAGCTGCAGCGGCGGCTGCTGCTGCAGCAGCGATTGGGGAAAAGTGAGATGGTGAGTGAAACCCACGAATGGGACCGGGTGCAGGGGATTGATGCTGCGGAGGTTGTGTTGGAACTCCACTGGATGCTTGGCTTACTGGGGGCTGTGCTCCTCCAGTAGGAAGTGACTGGCTAGATGGGAAAGAACGGTTTGAAGGTGTTCCTGCTGAAGGAATGTTAGCCGCTGCTGCGGCTGCAGCTGCTGCAGCAGCCGGATGTGGGTAGTAAGCGGCTTGGTATAACGAAGCAGCAGCAGCAGGAGCGTACGGATAGTTAGCTGAGGCTGCGGCAGCGTGAAGAATGTATGCTGCGAGTGCTGGATCGGCGTATGGCCATGCAAGAGCCAGTCGTTGGCGTTTGTCCTTCATTCTCCGGTTTTGGAACCAAACCTAATATAAAAAGAATAAGAAAATATCGTTAGATAAACTCACACAAAATAGGATAGTTTCGAATGGGATGGTAGTGTTCAGATTGAAAGGAAGGAAATCAGCCCTAAAGTATGAATATGGATATAATTTTGTTGTTGATGATATTAGATAATACGGATGTGTCAGCTTCACATGATGCTAATTAAATTTTAACGTCTTTTTCACCCCTCCTCAGTCAAATCTACTCTTTTACATTTTTCCCCTGACAATAATGCATGAAACTCATTTTATCTCGTAAAAGAGTTGAATCGGCTGTACAACTTGTGCCGCCAGTATCTTCATCCCGAGTAAACACATTCCTAAGAGATTTTAGCGTCTCAATTATCGAGCGATGATAAGGTGTAAAGATTGTTTCATTCCTTTTTTCCTAGTACCATTAAAAGGCAGTAGCTGCACAATGATAAGTTTATAAAAACGTGATTTTAATACTCGTAGCATGCGTGATAACCGATAACTTTGTTAAAATGATATACAAAGAGCTCTTACACTTGACTAGCTGTAATCCTTTTTATCCTGCTGGTTTCAAAAAGCTTTGTGCAATGAAATCTAAGTGGGTAGTAAAGTACACAGGATAAAGTCAAAATATTACCCATAAGGACCAACTTAACCTTTTCAGAGTATAAACGAGGAAAAATATTCCACGATTTCCTTTTTAACAATGCATGGGTTTATTGAAAGAAGTCGTTTTCAGCTCTATTTTAAGTCGAAACACAAAAATCTTATTTTGCTTGGAACTCCTGCAGAAGCTTGCAATGAAATTGTCTTATTATGATTATTAGAGAGTTGTAAACATTTTACCATTCTAGATGAAAATATGTATTTTACGATCAGCTTTTAACACCACTTCACCCACGAGCTTTCTTAGAAAGATATTGTTCATTTTTTTCGTTCATCTTGTTTAGCTCGCAGTATTGACTTTTTTTTTCGAAGAAGATGTTTCATAATCGTTAACTCGCATAAGCACGATGGTTTTTGTGTCTACCGTATTCTGAAGGTGGCGAAAGAAACCACCTTGAAGGTTTGATGTTGATTAGAACACTTTTTAAGCTTAAAACTTTTGCCTACATGATAATCATTATCTACTCCAACAGACAAGCACAGCGTTGGTTTTTATGACTTAACTAGACCTGTAGGTCTTTGTTTTTTAAATAAGTTAATGCAGATACGCTAAGTAAACCGAATATGTTTCACAAACATAATGCTACTTTGTGCGCTCATTATTTCAATAACTATAAGCTTAAGCTTGAATACGTTTACAGGATCAAACTTTTTTACGATCAAACTTACGGATCCTCTCCCTTAACATGTTATCAGCTATCATTACCGGGAGCCTAAAGTGAGAACAAACCAGTGAAGACCGATGCTACGAAGAAACTTTAATCTAGCTGCCTGCCACAACACATTAATTTTTAATGCTTTCCGTGATAATCTTTTTCTTCCTACATGATCTCTTGAATCATCTGTGATCATTTAAGTGAACAAAGTGCCAAGTATATCGAACCTCCGTGAGAGAAGTAACAGTATCGTGCTAATGATGATTATATGAAAAATTTACTTTGTGTTATCCTACTTGCTTACTGGACAAGACGGTATGTAATAAAAAAAGTGTTCAAACTTGGGCGAACGTGATGATGAACTCTAATAGAAACTTCCGTTCAAACTTACACTGTCCACTTTTCCCTATGAAGCGAGATCATTAAGTGATGATGCTTGAAGGCTTGATGAAATTTGTGAATATAATCTTGTCATGATGAGGAAATGAATACGGGTTAATATTTGACTACAAAGATGCTGATTACAAGATATTGTGAGTAGGAAAGAGCTGAGAAAGTTGCGGTTGAGAGTTTTCAGGGGTATTATGAGCATGATATAGTATGTACCTTAATTGTCGATTCTGGTAAGTTGAGCTGGGCTGCGAGCTCACACCGTCTTGGCCGTGAAACATAATTTTCTTTGAAAAATTCTTTCTCCAATCGTCCCAATTGTTCCCTTGTAAATGCGGTGCGGTAACGTCTGATGTTCTCGGCATTTTTAGCATCAGCATCTGAAACAGAAGATTTAATCATTATATAGAGTAAACTATTTCAACAGTACGTAGGATGCAGCTTCATAGATAAAACAGATGTTATAACTAATATTAAACCGATGTTCGCATGTATAAACAGTGTAATTGGCTTGGTATATTAGTCTAGATTTATTGCTGCTATTAGTTGATCTATTCCAGTAATTTCAGTTTACATTGTCATAAAATACAATAGGTTTTGGATTAGATTCCACTTTTCCTACTTACAGTTGTATTATCCGATAAATATGTTAACTTCCCCACCCACACAATGAAAACATATAAAACCTCAAAATCCCAGGGGATGCAAGTGAGGGAAACCGCTTATAACTGAATCCATAAAATATCC
Organism: Akabosia matsudoensis; assembly: GCA_019593645.1. Lineage (NCBI taxonomy): Eukaryota > Metazoa > Arthropoda > Collembola > Entomobryomorpha > Paronellidae > Akabosia > Akabosia matsudoensis. The sequence goes on from VICI01002490.1 coordinate 7,828, forward strand.
TTTCTAACGCCAACATGTTCCCGTCGAGTAGGTGAAATAATACAATTTTAGTTGAAACCTCATTCACCTCAAAGAACCGATTAGATAGGGCCATTTAAGTCAAGCTGAGCTTGTAATTGTGCTAATATATTGAAAAACATGTTTCAGCAGATAATTGGAAGTGCGCGTGGACAAAGAATAGATATTAAAAACCGATGGGGGTAAAAGTGACAGTTTAGCTGAGACATCTATTAAAAGTAGAAATTGGCTGAATGTCGATTGCGCGTGGGTGGCCTTTTCATATGAAATGTTTTCTCTGGAGAGATGCATTAGAAAAATTCAATAGCTCTTTGTTTCCTATTCACCACATATGCAACTAACCGTGATTGAATGCAGTGCGATCTGTATTAGCTAAAATTACTTGTTGTAACGAAAGAATTTTGTGACTGATCATATCAGCAGGGAATTTACTTTTGTTGAAAAATTTAGAGTATTCATAACAGATAAATAGAAGTCAAACAAACATGGGTTGAAAAAGGTCAAAAATCTTTACAAACTGGACATTTTTTCATGCCTTTACAATACCCTCTTGCAATCATGTAAATATCCACTTGACGTGAAATGCAAGTGGATATAAGGCAGAATGCAATGTTTGCATGACTTTTATAAGGGGACGGGCGCACAAATCCGAAAAACCGTGACGGATGGGTTTACACTTTGCCTTTTTGTTTTCTGCACAGTACCTTGATTTTGTATTTATCTGATAACAATAATGTACTGTATTTAATGCATGTTTCATGTGCATTGTGCTTAAACATTTTTGTACGGTACGGTTTTCTACAATGAATTGTTCTATATTGCCCGCAAAACTGAAATTCTTTCGTTCTGTTGGACGGACTGATCAGGTTAATTATTAAAAATAACTTCGACTATTGTGACAACTAGATGATAACTTTGACGGATGTGTAAAATGATGAATGTGTCGAAATGTTTCTTATCGCATACCTTTGTCAGAAAACTTCTTGCTGCTATTGAGATCATCTTTGTCCCTTCCACTTTTGTTAGATTGAAGCGAGTGATGATGATTGAGGTGGTGATGATCTGGAGAACCTTTCATGGAGTCTGGGGAATGAAGAGAAGTCATCGGTGGTGTTGCTGGTGGACTCTGATCAGGGCCAATTGGAGGCGAAATTGAAGAACTTTTTAATCCTCCAAAGTTTGCCAGTCCATGATGCAATTGACTCAAATGGTGTGGATGAATTCCATGATGTTGATGAAGTCCCATGGACTCGGCCGGGTGTCCAGCGGCGGCTGCAGCCATCATGGCATCCCGTGGTCTCAAAATGTCCTGGATTCTTAGCAATCCGTTTGCGCACATAGCGTTTACATTCATTTCACTGGTTGGATCATTGGCTCCTCCACCAAGAATTTGTTGCCGAGTAGGCTGCATTTTGTACACTAAATTCATTTGAGATTAAACTGAAAAGTTTGCAATTGATTGCTTTGCTTTTGGGTGGTTACTTAAGTCACTTAGTCAAACACTTTCATAAAATTCACTAGTGATGTTTGCTCAAAAGCTTGTAGGCTTTTATCCAAATCCAAAGTTTTCCAAAAATAAGTTCGTAAATAATCAAACTATTTCATTCAAGTCACTTGTAACTGTAATGTATTAATGGGGCAATCCGAACGCGTACCGAGGAACTCAGTCCGGAACAAACCAATGATGAGCTAAACAAGAGTTATCACTTACGAAGATAAAAATCAGAGAGATCCTTCTTTCTCGACGACAACACGTAGACAAAACCTGAACACTGTTTGAACTCGAGGTAGACTTAAGGGCTCACCCACGTCGACCCGTCTTGCATATTTACTAATAAAAAATGTAAAACAACGTAAATGAGTATATTCACAGTTTCTACTTCTCCAATACGTTTGTGCTTTAGGTCACCTCGAAAGATTTAAACAGACTTAGCGAGAGATCACTTAGAGCTCTTCACCAGTTGCTGGAGGAAGCAAGAATGGTCAGTGGACTGAGAAGGCAAGGACTTAAAGTATATTTTCTTGTCAGAAGGATCGGATTTTGTTGAAGGTATCAGTATTAATAAGGCTTACATTAACTCACTTTAAGACTATTAGAACCAAATGATACCTCACCACCCCTGACAAAACGGTGGCAAGTGAGTTTGTGGAGAGGAAAAAGGTGCTGTTTGTTGACACAGAACATAACAAGCATGGAGAAAGGTTTCAAGTCAAAATACAGGCGTACTGTGCATGAGCCTTTGAGAAGATGCTCGTGCATGTTTCAAAATACATACATAACAGGCATGATGCACACTCATATTGCGAGAAATAAAGTCACCAAAAGAATAATATAATCATGTATAATAGTGAATACCAGTTTCATAAAGTCAACTTGGCTACGCTACTACTGTGCTTGAGATCCTTTCTATCCCAGCTCGTCTGCAGCTAGGATTTATATCTGTATCATAAAAGGGCCGCAAAAAGGAAAATAGAAAATGTTAGAGATTTAAAAGCCATATTCTTATTGTCTTTGTTTCATCGTGTTTACGCTGATCTATAGGAAACCAACGCTGAGGAGACTGAGATTGTTGGAAGCATTTAATATTGTCTTGTTTCTTATCTAAATGGAAGTTGAGAACATGCACTCCAATATGTACATAAAATTTTTCCCCGTTTCTCGACGGGAACATTGTTATATGAACTATGAAAGGGAAAATGGAAAGGGGTAGCGCGGGGAAGGAGTAAAGTTACGCTATTTCTATTGCTAGAAGCAGTTCATTTTCTCTTATAATTCGTTCCATACATGTTTCCCCTTAATGTTACATGATATGGTGGTTTTTGTACGCGAACGCGTGGTATGATATGCTACTTATTGTTACTTTTAACAACAGCTTGTTGACGTCTTCTTGTGTTGATGGTGTGCTTTGTTGTAGTAGGAGGAAAAGCAAAGCGTGGTAAGGAGTAAGACGTTTTGTTTGAAGAGGTGGGAAGCTTAGGAACCAAAAGGAGGGCGGTCCTTTCCATCAAATGATAGCCCTCATAGGCCAATCATACGAGTCGTTTACTGTTACGATCAGCACCAAAATCATGCTCCATTATGCTCAGCAAAACCGACGACGGAACAATAACCGAGAGAGCTTTCATATGAGTGAAAACTAACTGGATAATCATAACGGAGAAAATTTTTGCTTGACTTATGGAACAACAACTGTTTATGGAAAGCGTAAAAAATGCCTTCTGAGTATAAATAGTTTCATATTCCTGAGCCAAAGCATATCTGATACGGATACAGATGCGTATGATTTTATCGTGCTTTATACATTCATTTTCATTCTCGTCTTGTTATTGTTATTGCGTCTTGTATTTTTAGCATGGATCAAGTTATACTACGCTGGTGAAACTAGACGGGATTGCTGGAGATGGATGAGCTAGCTTATCAACGGCAATTTGAACGTAAAAATGTTGCTTTTAATGCAGTGAGAATAACAGCTAAGGCGAGTCGTCATGATCGTCATAATCTGAGTCAGTTCCTTGCTCCTCGGTTTCACCGACTCGATCCGAGGATGGGTAAAACATATTTTCACGGATGCAGTATTCCTTTTAATACTGTCAGATACGTATGAAGAGAGCGTATTATCATTCTAATGCAGATTTTTAAATACAAACTAATTGAATTTCAAAGTTGCTGGCTTTTTGATAAAATATTTCTAACTGCTTTCAAACATTAATTAAGGATATTTAATTTGTCTGGGCAAACGATTTAAAAACAAGTCTGAAAGTCTGCATCATCAAATGTGCAAACGGATCGTCTGCCTCTCCTACATGGGTACTTAATATGTATTAATCCTGCTTAATGCTGATTTCGCTGCTAATTTGGTGCCTTCATGCCTGTACCTTATCATGCGTATGTATTTTAAAAATTGACCGTTCGGCCGAATTCTCGTTTATAAAATCAATATAACACTACATAACACTATCTTTAACACTTATCCATCTGTCTGTACAAGCGTTACGGTATATGAAACAAAATAGTTTCTTTCCATGGTCAGATACTTTTTAGCAAAACACCAAGGACTAAAGGTTAAAAGCTTCTTGGCCACATCAAAACAAAATACCATGGGCAGACGTGTAACAATATAACGGATCAGCTTGTGGACACAGAGAAGTGCTAATTTTAATTCTTGCAGAGAATGATTGACAGGTTGCCCTTGCAGTTCCGTAAGATGTTATTGANAACAATATAACGGATCAGCTTGTGGACACAGAGAAGTGCTAATTTTAATTCTTGCAGAGAATGATTGACAGGTTGCCCTTGCAGTTCCGTAAGATGTTATTGAGATCGAGAGTAAAATTATGTCGTATATTCCGTATTATCAAACTTTGAATGCAATCCTCTATAAAGATTATTGTTCACCATAATCTACATACGGTTCTCTCTATTCCATGTAGCAGTAAATACTTGCTTCTTGTTACGGGACCCTAAAATAAAACAAGAGTATTATAGATTACAGCATAATAAATTACGCATTGATGACATGACATCATACATGAACAGCATACTTTGGGATCAAACGTTAGCTCATACCACGTAAGAGACGGCTCAAAGACTGCTTTGAAACGAGGTCAGGTCACGGCGTAGCACAATTATTGTACACAATCAATCATTTCGTTCCATGTTACAGATAATACCGATGATGACAGCCTAATAACATTTCATAAAATTGTACAAGTCAACAAATCGGATGACAAGCGATAGGTGCTGCGATGTAGAATAGCTTTTTGGGTGCTTTTGGTGCTTTTGAACAGGATCCTAAACACCGGCAACCAGCGAAACCAAAGTCATAATGTGATCAGCTCAAATAAAGCTTTTGGTCAGAAAAACATCATAATATAATCACATCTATCAGCTCATACATTCTCTGTCCCTTTTTGCATCTATTCACAATTACTGCCCTATTGTATAATATTTTTGGTTGCATTACAGACCGTGAACAGAGAGAGAGATGCGATCTCTGAACCAATTTCTTCCCTATTTAACGTCGTATCATCCGTAAACGTATAGCGGACAACGCAATGTTGACTCTCTTGGTGAGAAATGGTGCAGTTCTGTCACAACATCGTTCCGCTCGTGCTCTGATCGATTCTTGTTTGCTTCATGATCCCTTCAAGTTAAACACCATTTTCATGTTTGTTTATCTCCTCTCAAAATCTTTTTCCTGCTATGGTCTATGGATCGGGAAAAGGGACAACGCAAATAACTGCTCCCGAAATGCTGAGCATATTTTGTCGTCACTGTCAATTTAATGTTACCAGTTAGTTATTACTATTTTTTATCATGCGCATCTTCAATTTATGTTGGAAATCGGAATACATGCTTTTGATTTTAGAACTTTTTTTAGTACGGTGCCAATTTCGTCCATGGTCATCCGTAACAACATGCTTTTTTTACGATAATGTTATGAAGCTATAAAGTTGATGTAATTAAAGAGATATCAATTCTTACAGTTTTTACAAAGTATTAGATTATACTAAATAATAAGGGCCATTAATCACTTTACAATACTAAAATATTACCATAATCAGGATAAAGGTTGAAATCGTTAGAGAAAGAGAGGAATTAAAGGATATTCTATTGTGCATGCACGTATTTATTAATACATCTTGAGTGCAAGTAGAGCTTTTTTTACGTTTCATAAGATTGTTTTACAACCTTGTTTGGTTTGGACCTTTTAGAATATATGACTTTGTTAATCACCAGTGAACCCTAGAAATCATCTTAAAATAGGTAACTGTTATGAACAAAATGCTTACGAGTTTTGACATTTTTGAGGAAAAAAACTGAAGGAACAGAACTGAAGGAAGATAAAATATACGGTACAACAATGCCTTCTGATTGAGCAATTAAGCGTGAACCGACATAAAGCTTTCATAGAATTATTGTCATCATGAAATGACCACTTATCCGTTATTCTGTGATCCCACTTTTTCCCTTTACATAGGAACGGAAGCATATGCTGCAAAAAAAGATAAGTAGAAAGTCTTTATTGCGGGTTGACGGAAAGGAACAATTGGCCACTATTGTACATTTTATTGGCCTAAGAACAATAGCAATTCATTGAAATATCTTCTTAGGTAAAGTTAAACCACTCATTGCCGAAAGATGACGAAATGTGCTTTTGGGGTAAATGAAACTTCAGCTAGCGATGATCTGTACAATACATTGAAACGTAACAGTCAAAGCTTGGAGCTGAAGGAAAGTTGAAATATTTGGGTATTTCACTGCAAGGTACAAGTGAGACCTTTTTTTAACCAAAAAGGTCCTATCTTATAACATTGAGTGGCTATGATAATCAAGTCACATTTCTAACAACGTTCAACAAAATTTGTCGTTTCAGTAAAAGATACAAACTAGGCTCGCCTTTGCAACCTTAGTTTTATTATAGAAAAAAACTTTATTATCAGTAGACCAATTGTTACCTTTCCACTTTGTTGTGATCATCGCCTGAAAAGATAAAAACTAGGCTCGCCTTTGCAACCTTAGTTTTATTATAGAAAAAAACTTTATTATCAGTAGACCAATTGTTACCTTTCCACTTTGTTGTGATCATCGCCTGTCTCAAAAGACGATGGTGTGGTTGTAGTCAAGTAGCCTATGGAATGATTAATATAAAGTGTATCTATGTAAGCAGTTTGGTTGATGTTGTAAGGTATGGAAATGTATGTTTTTGCAGACAGACAGACAGAGGTTTGTTTTCAGAAAAACTCTCAACAACTATCTACCATTCCTACTTTTACAACAGCAAAATGCAATAAATAATAGAATAAAGTTTATGCAACGTGTCAACAGGACTGATCCCTCAATAATAATGCATAATTACATTAAACACAAAATAGGAAAAAAAGAAAAAAAAAGGATCTCTGGCTAAAGGATGTTTGTGTTTCATGATGACGTTTTTTGACGCAACCAAGGGCAGAGTGATAATGTCCCTATTGTTGTGTCGTAATTGCCACTAATGTACTTATCCGCATGATTGGCCTGATCTGTCACAACATTTCCTCTTTAGAAAAAAATCAAAATATAAAGTGTTGAGATAACGGAGAGCTTAAAGTCTTACAGAAAGTTCATCTGTATCGCAATACAAACCTGTAAATGACCTGTACAAGAAACAATAACTTTTGATGCGTAATAGCTGTTGTTTTTAGGCGTTATATTTTATACTCTTGTTTTTACAGCAAGTGATCGGAACAAAGAATCTTATCTTCTCGGAAATTCTGCACATGGAGACATTTATATAATCTTACTACTAGGCCCTACATGATGGGATCTTCGATACTGTTATAGTGGCATTGGCGACGAAGGCTCCTGGAAATACTGAAGGTCTCCATTCAACACTGGCTGATTTAATTTGCAAAGCCTTCAAATCATTCAAAGATACACTCAACCCTCGTCAGTCACATTCTGCTGAGGGTTGCGTCAAAACAAAAGCAAAAACAGTACTCATCAAAGTCATCGCAATATGTCCAAAGAATGAGAATACATAGCTGCACACATGTGTAGAGTAATATGACTCTTGTTCCGGGCTATATGTAGTAGTTAGTCTTGTACATATCTTTTGTCATTTAAAAACGCGAATGAATAAAATGTTTACCTCGCAATTTGTAAAATAGCAATTTTAAATGGCGTTTACAATAGAATAGGAACATACCCCATACACCAACGAAGCAGCTCCAGTTATCACAGTTGAGTCGCAAATTGCATATTCACTTTGTTCATTAAGAAGACAATCTTTAATATTGCTCAAGTCACACCAGCCACTGAGAATTTCTCCACCACCCCAGAAGCCGTACAAAAACTATTTAAAAGTTAGGCAAGATTCAATATTAGAATACTCAGCGATTTTGATCGGTAATGAATGATGGAGTTGCATTAATAGATATTGCGAAACACTTAATGGGCATTTGAGCTTAGAATTCTTTTGTTTCACCTCCAAAAGAAACATTAGCACATTTTGTTTTGTGCTTGATATGGGGAGGAAAGAAACTAGAAAGGACAATCCAACTCGAACCACGGCCCGATAAAGAAACACAAATACGAAGAACCTGCCAATCAACCCAAGATGAAAGCATAAAGAAAAAATTAATGTGTTTACGTTTACGAAATTTATGTGGGTATACCATGAGACCACGTGGAGCGTGAAAAGAGCTCCTGAGAACACATGTTAAAAAATTCAATAATTAACCGATAAATAGTGTCAATTATTAATTGCTCCAAGTACACAACAAACGTTACCAACGAAGTAAGTCAGAATGCTAAACTCTCCAGGATAAACCGATTTCTCCCAGCTGCATATTGAGCCTTGACGCACATAGAGACCGCATATGAAACCAAGACATGTAGTTGTGAGGATGAGGGCGACGATGTTTCCAATACGTGACCCCATGATTTGAAAACGTTCCTAAAAAGAGTTTATGGAAATATGGAAAAAACTATACATTTAATAAGAACGCTTTGTTGAATTTATTTACGAGAATGACAGGACCAACAAGGTTTCCGCAGATAGATACTAGGTAACGTCATTTTTTGTACTAAAAGAAACTCAACCAACTCAATCTTGAAGTAACGATATTAATTTTCATTGAGAACCGATATTTGA
>VICI01002491.1:0-16481 GCA_019593645.1 Akabosia matsudoensis
ATGGAGCGATGAGTGAAAGTGCGGTAATATTGAAGCTATCCGTTTGGCTAAACTCCTCCGGATCCAGAGTACGAATATCCTGGACAATCAAATGCGACATCGAAAAAGAGAGAAACAGTGAGTGAATAGTTTATAGAAAGGCACACATAAACACCGAAAATGCACTATAGTCACGCTTTTTTTGTACAAAGCATGTGCTATTCTTGCTATTTTAGGTATTTTTCGTCTATTCTAGCTTGGAATTCAAGATGGCCTAATAAATCTCCATATTGTGCCTATTTGTAACAGTTTTAAAAAGACATTATTTGGATAAATGAACCATTAATCTTGATAATGTTTACTCACCAGGGACGTGAGGAAGTATCTTCGGTCCTTCATCATTCCCGTTTCCCTCGCATGCTCGAAGATTTTGGGAAGCTTGGCGCTATCACAATCGATTATAAAGGAAGAGATTCCGGCTTGGAATCGGAGTTCTTTAAACAACGGCCTTTTTTCCGCAAATCAATATAAAAGTAGTTTTTATTGCTAAAAGAGCTTCATTTCACAAAAACGGGGTTTTCTTAAAGTGTGATTTTGTCTGATAGACTCATTCATGGTTAAATAGCAATAAACATTTCAAACCTGTAATCGTCATCTTGAGGAAGCTGTTTCACAAAGGCTTGTCGTGACGCGGGGTCGGACTCTTTGAGAATTTCCTGGATTCTTATCAAGCTCTCGTGATTTTCATAAATTATTATGTACTTGTCCCAACCCCAAGCACTTATGACATCTGCAAAGGCCTGCAAATTTGTAGCATAAAGAAAAACGCCATTTTTTGTATGCAACTTTCACTCGTATGCATGCATCCTGCATTTTATCGGGTTTTTAAGTTGGTTATTTTCATAGAGGGACACAAGTGTGCATTGAATAATGCACAGTTATCATTTCCGAGATGGGATTTTTTTTATCAAAAAGTATATTATAATAAGATTGCTGACATGTGCGTTTTTTTTCGTGTTGAACGTACCCTGCTAAGCGTCGTTGGGTGAGGGAAAAGGTTGATCATGTAATTTCCTCGGTTTGAGCGAAAGTCCCAGTTGGTCTCAACATGGGGAACCTCCAGCGCATCACAAACGGATTGAACGAGATTTGCAGTTTGTGGGCTCTGTGGCCCAAACACAACTCCCATACCGTCTTGCAACAGCTGGCAGACTGAATACAGCCAAGTTATTTTGGTGGAAATGGTTGGGAAGCAGAAAATGTGTGTGAAAATGTTTACACAAAGATGATAAGGGATGGAAGAAGAAGAAAAAAAAAAAACGGTCATCATCGTCATTTTTTTTGTCGTTGGGACGGATAAAAAAAAGAGATTGAAGAAATATTATTACATAGACACACACACATTACAGATTATTGAACCGTCATCATCACTTGAAATCAAGGGAAGATGATGATGACGCAGTGATAATGCTGCTGCGACAACAACTCTGATAATCTTACGGCAGTTACGGTTTATTAGAACGGACGTAGGCTCCCGAATGGGAGCCACTCCAAATAATTGTCACTTAATCCAGTTGAACTGTCATACCCATAAAAAAGGAGCGGACTATCATTGGGATTCCGGTGATCACGTTATTTGCCGCAGGAAGTAACGCATTTTTTTTTTTCAAATGTAATTATAGCTTCTTTTGGGAGTAGAACTCTTTAGATGGAAGGTTATCTTGTTCAAGCTCCTTCCAAACTATAAAAGCTGTACGGTATAAGAAATATCTGAGGATAGGAATTTTTATAACGAGGCAAATTTCAAAAAAGCGCAAGTATAGTTACTTTCTTGGAGAGATTGGTTTATTTAGTTGAATAGTTTATTATTATCGCTTCGTCACACTCTGATAAAGTTTTATTGCTATATGTGCTATTCTTAGAACTATTTCTATTTTTATATAATATTTAATTTAATTGAAAAGGGATATATTTCTATCAGACTCGCCATCAAAAATCAATCCTTGATTTCCGTCATGGACTTTAGCTAAGATATGAGCTATCAGTCTTTCAAACTTGAAATTTGTGACCCAGTTTCGAAGACTAGGGGGCTTTACAGCATATACGTTAGCAGAAAGGAAGGAGAATGCTGGGTTATCTTCACCAAAATGATTAAGAAAAAAATACATTATCCTTTTTTCCAAATAAAAGATGTGTCCTTGCGTTATTGTGTTGTGTATACCAGCCTTTCACTTTTTTTTCGACATATTTTTGCAGCAATTCCTCTTCACTGGAAATGCTCGAGTAAGCGTCTCCTATAGCCCCATTAAACTAGTCGGCCATTTAATGATAGGAACAGCTTTGCGCTATTTCCGTCGTCATTCTCCAGCCCATTTCCATTACCCCGACGAGTCGAGCTCTGGGTAAATCGATGGATATGTAGAAGAAAAAAAAATCTCTTGGCGAGCATAATAGTCAGCAGAGTACTTTTGCGTATTGCTATTTTTTTTTCGTCTGCCCGATACCTACCTAGAGCGCGCACACGACATTACAAGAGACATCACGTCGGGTATTGCGAAGGAATGTGTCCTCTTATATCACCCATCGTCTGACATTGCCACGTTGAAAACAAAATAGAAAGGTCAGAAACATGATGGCAGCCAAATCCAGTCAAGTAAAAACCCCAGGACGTGGCCCAGAAAACAGATATGGATGGTCTTACCCACTAAGGCACAAAAGCAAATGGAGCGTCGCATAAAAATAAAATATGATGTGATGTTTATAGAAGATTAAAGGATATGATCCTTTTTATTCCCGTCTCTTATCTACTTTTTGCATCCTTTAATGTACATCAGATAGAGAATACAACAAGCCGTGTTTTTTTTTGCAAGTTCAAACAAAACGGAATTACGTTTGAGAGCATTCATAAAACTACATTAATATTTCGTCAGAACTAAAAGTTCTAAATTATTTTCAAGTATTTAAAAAAAAGGAAAAGAAAATTAATGCCAGGAAATTCCAACTTTTTTCCTCTTCACAAGAGATTAGGAAGACTCAAGGTTTGTTTGACTGTCGGAAGTTAACCCAGGATGAATGTTGAGAGGGGAAACATAGGTAGAAAGTCTTGATGGAGGGAAAATCATGCTTCCTGTGTTCAACATGCCTTTAGTTGTGTCTAACTGCATATAAACATAGTTAACGCATCGACCATTAAGAATCATGAACCATATTGCTTTGCAAAATCATGTCCGTTGTTGGGTAAGCATACGAAGTGATGCTTTTTTGACAGCTTTTCAGTATGTGACGCAGCAGATGTCTGATGGCTACGCTTTCACTTAACTGTTCGAGTTACTTTCTTTTTTTTTAACGATGAAGTTTTTTACGAAAAAAAATATGGTTTGTGTACGTTTTTAGCTTGTTGTCTGTTTTTTTTGTGTGTCGCCTGTCATAGCGAATTTTACTGCTGCCGCAGTGTCTTGATAAGACTTATGTCAACTTGATCTTCATTCAAGCGAGCCGTCATCGTGCAAGTCAAATGACTTCGAAAAAAGGAGGACACGAAAAAAAATATGCCAACATCAAGATCACATCGTATCCCTCGTAAAAGTCAAACGATGTACTTTGTAGATATTCAATTGGAAAATAACACGAGCGTACTCTGTATCGGACATTGAGTGAAAAGAACACATTTTGTATTATTGGTCCAGATGAATATGCCACTTTTTATGTTTTGCGACGGCGGTGGCATGATGAAAGCTTCCTACTAACCACCCAGAAGACACTTTTCTCCTGGATATAGAGACGTTTTCAGCTATATGGTGTATAATTGATTGGTTCTTGAACAGTGACGACAATGAGGAGCTCACAAGTGATGAATAAAACATCAGGGAAAGTTGTTCTTTCAGAGCAATTTAGGAATGGGTTGGACTCCTCGAAAAAAAAAAAGTGATGATGGGAAAATGAAGTAGCCCGAGGAAAAATTTCCAATAGCATATCATAAACCGAACACATATGCTGCAAATGCCTGGAAAGCATTTTACAACAGCTCTACAGTTTTTGTATCTGTGTCAAAAATTCAAGACAGCCAAAAAAACTTCAACCACAAAACCTTCTGTAACTTACTCACGGATTCATTTTATTACACTGTTTTTCCAGCTTCAGTTTCTACTGGCACAGTAGCCTCAAAACGTCATGTGCATGTCATTGTGACTATTCAAGAATAAAATCTTCGTTAAGGATGCCGTTGACGTTGATAATAGACGAACTAACTTTCAGAGGAAATACACCAAGTTATTTTTGAAAACACGCCCGCGCTCATGCTATAAGAATAATTATAGTGCAGACGGGGGTATATTATAGTTTGTATTTAAAACACATCCCTTTCTAAAGTTTCCACCAGCACCACCGTTACTGGAAATGACTACTGCTGCTGGCTTCATAGCTTTTTCCTAAACAGAAGATCAAAATATCCGCAGTGACAATTAGATGAAGGGAGAAAAGGAGAAAATGGGGAGAGTTGTTGGGTAATGAAAGTCATAAAATGGGAAGAGTTCTAGCGCTGAATTGAATGAATAAAAGCTCTATCGCTTTATATACGCTTTCCGCGCCTACAACGACTTGAGTATTTATATCACTCTTATGAGATGTACAGAACAAGCCTCAAAAGCCAGAAATACGTTGAATATGTATATTTCATAGAAGATTTTATTGAAATGAGGAAAGGCTTTGAGTGTTGTATATTCATGTCTAAATTTGGAATGTCTAAATAGTTTTTGATAAAGAGCCACGCGGGAAAATACGTTATAACCGTGTACGAGCTGGTATCTTGAACATTTTTACTAGTTACTCGTTAATGATACCAGTTTTGAGAGTAAAAATAGATAAGCTCTCAACTGATACAGCGAAAAAAAAGGAAAGTTTGTGCCTACAAATACGCAACCCGTTCTAGAACAAAAGGCCTCTGAAAACCCGTCCTGGCAGCTTGTCGGAAAGGATTTTACGCAGTTATTTCTTATGATGAATTCCTTGGCAAAATTATAGGCTTTTAACAGTGTCTGGAGAAAAGAAAAGGCGGAGTAGTCCATACAAAACCGCATGCTTCTCTAGACAAAAAGAGATGTAAAAATCACAGGGAAAATTATGTTTTTCCTATGCCACGTCCCGTTTTCACTTTACTAGCACAAAAAAACTGTTCTTTTTATTTTATTTTATTGGAATTGGAAACACTTTTATGAACACAATTTTTTTTGGTACGGATATACCTATTTCTCAGTTTAACAACTTCGGCTACACTATTCTACGGGCATCGGGGTATGAAGATACCAGGGTCGAAAGTGAATGGAGTGATGCAGTGGAACATAAGTTATGGGAGTAGGCATGTCACAAAGAAACTCAAGGTTTTTTTTGGAGCTTGCCCTGACAAGCTTTCTTTTGACTTAGTTTCTGTGTTGAGTAATGGGTCACCCTTTTGCTTGTTATTGGTAAACATAATTCAGTTAGGTCGTATAGATGTCAATCCAGTTTTTTTAGACCCTTGCTCGCTCATGCACGGAGAGCGATAGGAATAAAATTCATTTTAGCACCGAGATAACCTCGACGAATATCTCGAAATTGCGAAATATAGATCAGTACTAATCAGACGTTAAGGGTGAATGCAGACAGTAAACTTTGTTTTATAATGTCATTTGTTTTACTTTTCTTGTGGCGAGTAAAATATTCTCGTCGATAGAATTGCGGAGAAGACGATGCTCCTGCTAAAAGCTTTTGATTGGATTCAGTGAGAGCTCCTAGAATTACTGGGAATAGAACTTTCAGAGACCTTGAATAAAGTGATGGTTTCAATGGAGGATTTTATTTAAATGACAACGTTAAGTTGCCGAATTCTTTGTGAAGTTCAATACAGCGGAGCGTCCTGTAACGCAATGCTGTTTACAAATGATTTTGATAAGCTATTTAGTTATTTTGTGGACTAGATATAGGATTCAATTTTATGTGTTCCTTATAAGGTATGAGTTAGAGAAACAAATAGCGGAACGCAAAATTCGTTTATGCGCAGCAGGAGGTAATATTTCATTTCTTGAAACCTTCAGTGACAATCTAACTCGGCACTTAATTCAAGTGTGCTCCCTGTTTACTTGCCGCTGTGGAACTGGAGCACGCATCAGCAAATTATCTACTTGCTCTGGTTTCCTTTCGTGAGCAAGAGGGAATTATCTCAGGAGGAGATTATTGTCTTCGAGTAAGATTTGAAGCTGAATGGTCTTCAGTTTACAAATGAACAGCTTTGCATCGCATCTAGTTTTGGTAAGTACAAATAGGTACATAAATATGTCGCACATATTGATTGGCTACTATAAATTAAGGACAGTGCAGAGATTTCGCAAAATTCCTGTAAATTATTTTCATTTCAACCAAAAGGCTTCATTGCTGCATGATTAATAGTGCCTCTTACGAATTTGAAAAGAGTTAAGGAAATCGGGAAATAAGGAAATTGTAGGCTGTGTATAAGTCGGAGGAATTCATGATGTAATTGTGATAAAATATATGAATTTGTTGGCTTCAGTCATTACATAAGGTTGAAAGAAACTGATTACTACAAAAATTTACTCATTGTTTTGACGCACGGGAATGGTATATGTGTATGGTACATTCATTACATTGGCTTTAAATTTGCCAATTTTTCTGTTTTTTGGGAATGCTAACTGGGCCAATATCTGAACAAAAGTAATAAAATCATGTCAGTTTCCTTTTAACCCAAAGACGTCCACGAACGAAACAAACAATGAAATTCTTACTCCACCACCACCACCCATGCTGCCAGTTACAGTAACCGTTTGTGTAAGAAGACATTAACATTAACCGCTTTAGAAACCCGGAGAAATGATCATATACGCATACAAGCATATCATGAGGCCTTGTATAAAATGCGTTCGAGAATCCGTTCCAAAACTCAATGCCAAAAGTTTAAGTACACAAAATCGGTTTATGGAAGATAATGGATATGCGTAAATACGCGTAAAATCATTGTTTCAAGTGTATCATAGAGTCCTCGAAACTCGAAGATTCAGACGCATCCTGAGGCAGTCTCGTATACAGCACAATATAACCGTTCCATATGCATAAGTAATTCCAAAACGACAAAACTAGCATTAAAATGAAACGGAAATTCTCGATTAGCTCCAGCATGACACTGGATGTATGCTTCCAGCGCAATTTTGCACATTTTGTGAATAGCTAGAAGTTTTGCAACCCATAAATACAATTCGGTCTATATTTTTTTTTAAATCTTCGTATTTCGAAACAGCAGATATAGCTACGATTCGGACAGCATGTAGTCCAATCAGAACCGTTAGCTCATTACGCAATCTAGTCTTTTTATGTCCTTCTAAGTTCTAATGTCGTCCCTGAATTCCTTAGCAAAATCAGTATGCAAACTACCCAAATACTTTAAGGAAACAACAAAAACATGTCGTTATTCAATCCACTCGAATATTTGAGTACATCATTGAATCTTTTTGTTCCTCTTTTTTTTTTGAGCAAGGCAACGCCTGGATTGCCTCCGTGTTCCAATATTTTCCAAGCACTCCGTAGGAGTACCACAGGAAACCACAAAGATGACAGAGAAGAAAGAAGAGAATGATTGTGTTCCTTGGTCTCTAAATAATAGTTATTATTATTAGCATTAATATAACATATTGGGTACGTTATACGAACAAATGGCATGAAAGAGGTAAGTCTTCCAAATAAAAGTAATGGGAAGAGGCTTATGTTTGGATTATAATGACTCTTTTTATGGGGATGTGCCCCATCCTTTCATTCTTTCTCCAGTGAACCCTTTTCTTTCCTTGTTTGTGACCGGAGAAGCTAGTGGAACCAACAATACGTGAAAATAAAGCGTAACAAGTGCATCGTTATCGCTGAAAATAAAGAGTCTATTCAAAATCGTCCAAAACGAGCAGGCCATAAAACCTGCAGTTACTCCAATTTAATTGTTTTTTTTCTATAGTTTGATATCCGAATTCGATTTGAGTTGTTGGGAGTAGACATTGTTGGCTAATATTTTATTGGCATCTTTTTAGGAGGTATCAGTTTGCTAATGTTTTAATATCAGAGTTGTTGTCGCTTGCGTTAAATGTGAATATTATATGTTTTGTTAATTTTTTTAGAAAATCAGAACCTTTCTTCGAAGCGTGAAATGAATCACCCGTGGGCAATCTTTCCCAGTGTGCACTCAAACGAGATCTTGACAAAATCTGTTCTGCGTTCACCCTCTCCACTGCATGCCGGAATGCTGTCTCCTCGTACCGGTCCTCAATGTCAAAAAGCCCACCTACAACAGTACAAAGGAGACAACATTATTCAGAGAAAAAAAAGAAAGTAAAAACACAAACTCGCTAGTAGTGCCTACGAAAGCATGAAGGTATGCAATATGGTTTCCTGCAAAATGTGCGATCAGCCGATTTGTGCATCTTTTTTGTCTCGTATTTAAAATATTTAAAATTTCCGTACTATCCCCTACGACTAAAATTGAATTTCTGATATTAAGACCCTCAACCTAGAATTATGATATTGAACTACAAATTTTTTTTTTGTATTTTATGCATAAAATTTCTCTTCGAGTGTGGAGAAAGTTTTACGCTTGATGTACGAAGTGGAAAGTTATGAGGTATTTAAAGTTGTACTCAATTTGAGCGTGTAACGTCACTATGCGTTCAGGCACCTACGTAAAATATCTCGGATCTTGGAGCGGGCATAAAATATTACTGACGAAATAACACACATTACTCTTGCCTCGTGCCGATATCTCAACATCAAATTCAGATATTGCATTTTGCCTCCCACAAAATCAACGAAAAAATGGTCCATGCTGTAGAGCTGCCGCTGTGCAAGAAATATACACGAAAGGCATTCCGTAGGGAAACTGAGAAAAGATAGATTCCTTTGTCACTAGTCACTACTGAAGCTTATTGAATTCTCGGAGATAAACTTGCCAAGAATGGAATTACTTTGATGACACTACGAGCCATAGAATACAGGTCGAGTGTTGGATTTGTTCTTTTTTTTGGCTTTGCGACCTTATAAAGCAGAGTGGATAGCTTTCTGAAAGGCATATACCAAACCTGGTCAATATTGACAATAAAAGTTTGCTAATGGTTTGGGAGGGTAAGATTTGTCCTGATCAGAAGAGAATAAAAATCCACTTATATGTCAATATGGTTGTAAGCGTGGGACTAAAACTTTTACTGTCTTGATTTATATAGGCAGAGACTATAAATCCTATCGAGGAAAGGAACACACAGCATGATTCTTCAGGGTGCTGAGATAAACGTTTCGATGCTGCAGGGAATTTTTCAAGTGGACTCAGGATAATGTAACCTTGCCTAGTTGGAACATGAAAATCCTGCACCCTGTGAACTTCCTCTGTCATGATGAATTGAAACTTTCACTCCTTCAATTATTACTTCCTGCTGAGTCGTCAGTATTAAAATCTTATCCTTTTATAATAATAAATTGCTTTTTATGTGTATGCTTTCAAGAGGTAGCTTAAAGATTTCATCGTTCTTTTATAGCTATTTTATGACTGAAAATCATTTACTGAGTTTTACGGGATCATCGTTAAGTCACAAATGATGATCATTCGCTTTAATTAATTAGGTGCATTCCTATGTCAGCTAAGGAAGGATGGAGAAAGCGCATCAATTCTAATTCTTCACTTTTTGTGACTTGCAATTTTGCCATTTACGAAGCACAATGAATTAGCGTAGCATTCTGTAGAAAATAAGCGATTTTGCCGAACCATCTGCACGCTACACGTTTGAACCTAGATGTAGAGTTCGATGAACCTTTTCTACGTGCTAATCAAGCCTACATGATAATGGCCTTTTGTAAATATTTTTTTCTCGTAAGAATGTGACTTGGTTTAAAACATTTCTTATCGATTCAGCCACATACATAGTCCAGCAGCGTTTATATTAGTAACTTTTATATGTAATAAGAGCATAAACTAATACTCAAAGATGTGACAGATAGTTGAGGACGTGATTGAAAATTTCATTTGTTGCAGTACATAATCAGAGAGAGAGAGAGAGAGAGAGAAATTGTATACGTCATCGGCTGCACTATACTTTTCCTTATCAACTGCGCATAGAAATCAGGATAGATCTGGGCGTTACACTCAAAATAACCAAGAAGCCTAGCGTTTCCTCAAGAGGCGAGAATCTCGAAGGGACCGGAGAAAGTTTTTGTAAATTAGTTGTTCAATTGAGATGGATGAATGTTTCCCTTGTTCATTGTGTTGTACAGTGCATTTCGTGCTGACATTGTGAGAGTCTATTCTCCATTCATTTCGGATGTGCTTGCTTTCACCATGTTTTCCTTTCCTGTAAGCTTTCGGCTTTCTCTTGTGTTACTCACGCTAATCGGAGAAGGCAGTCATTGACGGCATTGCAATGATTAAGATCGCATCCGGGTGGAGAAATGTAACTTCTTTTTTTTCAACAAAAAGTTTAGCACTTTCAAAAGAGCCACAAAGAGGGATTGAACGATTATATGAAATCGCTACACAAACATTTTGAAACTCGGATGATGAACTTTTATAAACACTAGTTTCATGTAGCAAGCAAGATGTAATTGTTAGCCAAAGAACTGTCAGAAAATTTGTTGTGCAATTGATACGTTTCTGTTGACAATGCCTCTGAGCAAGCCATAGAACCTTTTAGAGTATCTGCTAAACTGGTAGACTCGTTTCCGAGCACTTTAACAGTAATGGTGAGATGCCTTTCTGTAATGTGAGAATGTTCGTGAAGAACTTCAGAGTCCATTCAGAACCCGTATGACATTGGAACAACCTAAAACCTCCACAGTATTTTCTTTCACGTTGCCTCCGTATTTAGAAACACTGATTTGTACATTAAATTCTGCAATGTTTTTGGGCTTTTGTTGACAATTTTGATTTTATAACGTATTCGTAAGCATCACGTGCAGAATGGACCTACAGTGTTTTGCTTCACGTTGCCTCCGTATTTAGAAACACTGATTTGTACATTAAATTCTGCAATGTTTTTGGGCTTTTGTTGACAATTTTGATTTTATAACGTATTCGTAAGTATCACGTGCAGAATAGTCAACACTGATGCAAGTGTTGCCAACTTCCGATGAACTATAAATTCAGGAGCTATTTCGAGCGCCTGTTTCTTATTTGTTGTGTACGCCACACAAGTATTCCAACTGAATTTATTTCTACGAAACGTGCTTTAATAATATTACCGAATTTCTTGCCCATGTGAGAGCGTCTTGTTGTACAAATGAAGCATATCCTATGGACTTTGATTCTGGCTTTAAACAGCATATTGAGTCCTTATGGCCAGAGTTCGAGCCCATAATCGTCGTCACTTTTCCAACCGTAAATATATGTACTTCACGCGTAATTTACGTTTAAGTTAGTTCCCTACTTCTGGCGAAGGTGGCTGACCTTTTGCATAGCCTACGTGCCTGCCTCCTTTGTGTTTAAAGAACAATTTATCACTTGGGGAAATCTTCACGCAGTATGCTCATTAGCACAACAATTAACATCTTTTCGAAACTGACTCCGTGCGTGCCCATCTACAACATTCCCCAAAAGTTCTTGGTCTCTTGACGTACTTACGAGTAAAGTCCTTTTTAAAGAATCAAATTAAAATTGTAGGCACGACAGTGCACATTTTAATGTCATTACACGTACTATCTTTGGTCATGTTCGTAACTGCAGGGGAGAAAGTTGTAGGAGCATAGACAAGCTAATGCAGATTTTCAGTCAATGCCAAGACTATCGTATCGGAGGGTTGTTGCTTTTTTGTAGCTTGTCTTCTGAATGGGTTCATTGGTTCGTAATTTTTTTTCTCAAAAGAAAAACTTTTTCGTATGCAACCCAGGGGCTCAAGAATGGTGATGGTAATAAATAGGTGGCTTCTTCGTCCTCTTTGAACTGCACACACCGACACTACCCACGACGAGTAAGCCATTCAGGAGTTGTTGCAGTTTTGTCGAGATAGGTACCATGTTTTCCCCATAAAATTGGAGAGGAGAAAGAGAGATAAAAAAAGTGAGCACGGGCTAGAAGGAAAGCAGAGGACAGTGAGAAGAATGGGATGTTGTGGGTGAGGAAGAGTGGTGTGGATATTATTGTGTAATACAAAATAGATTACGCTCCTATCTAAATGTGATCGTTTGAATTAAATTGTTTTTCATGCCTCCATGAGCAATTTTGGAATGCTGGTGGTTCTTGCGACTAGTAGATAGGGTTCACTGCTACCATCATTCTGGTATAACTAATTTACACAAAGATTGTTCACCATCCGAAACTCTATGCCTAATGAAAGTGAGTCTAGCGTGAGACGTCTCTCTGTTTCAATAGAGTCCATTAATAAATTAGGATGAGTTTACAATTCGTCTATTCGTCAAGTTTTAGAGGAGTAGCTTGTTTTGTAATTATTGTGATACAAAAAATTAAGTTACAACGGAATGCAGTCAAAATTGGTGTATTGTTTGTTAATTACTAATTACTGTTCTTGAAATTGAGAATTTGATTCATAATAAGTCTCAATGGAATTTAGCGCTACTTGTATACTCTCACCTTCGGTACACAGATCACTTACCGAACAATGTTTTTCAATGTGCTTTCACCCTTTGCCTGCGAATTGGTCCGATTGTTTGTCATGTTATAGGCTTAACGTTCCGAAATGGACGCAGTGATGAAACTGACAATCACTCTAATTGGTACGATTGGAACGCTTTTACAAACCTTGGTCCATTTCAGTCGTCTGGAAATCGATGTATCATGACCAGGTCAATTACAGGTTCTAAGCAAAAGGTCGTTGTGCAATTTATACATAGACCAGTCTTTGCTTCTTTTAATGCTGATAATTTTGATGCTACTTCTTTTCCGTCCAAAATATTATCCCTATTTATATTTGTTTTATTTGCGATAATAGGAGTATTGCTGCAATTTCCCGCTAGATTCTAAAATTTTTCGTATAATCATCCTCATTTGGGCCAGAAAATGCGTGTGTATTTACGTTTGTTATTTACTTTCAAATTTTCCCATATCTGAGGTTTATTTTAACAAGACGAGAAACAACTGCGTAAGAAAAATCAGTATTTTTATCGCAAAAGTTTGTTCTGCCTGAAAGTTAAGAAAATTATTGAACAAAAGAATTTCCATTTTTTTACATGTTTTTTAAACAGTAAACGCAGATTGTTCGCAATTCGTAGTTCGTCGAAGCCAATGAACCAATACCACCGCAGAGAATTCAAGTGCTTTATTCCTCTTCTTTTTTTTCAGAAATGTATTATAACAAGTCCTGCTTCCGGATTTGTTATGATATCCTCCAGAAAAGTGGGTATAGAGTGCAGCCATGAAATCATAAGCAGAGAACTAGCGTGTATCAGCCTTTTCTTTCTAAATTGTAGCAAATCTTTTGTATTCATTTTCATCACATAAAAGTCTTTTCTTGTTAGTATGTTGTAGCACTGCAGATGTTAATCCAATACTATCTTTTCTTGGTTTATTTTTCGCTTTTCTTTTGTGCGTCTGACTCAGCGGAATACACGATACAAAAATATAAACTATGATGATAATAGTCAGAATTGTAAATTGAGAGAAACCTCTTTGTTGCACTACTCATTCTTCTTAGGAGTACACATAAAAGGGTCAGTGTAGTGTTAAAAATTTGTCTGAGTCTACAGCGTTCTTGAAAATAAAACATATAAAGCGAGAGTGGCAATTGGAGTGAATCTTGAGTCGTCTGTGACGCATACAAACTCTTAGAAAAGACAAATGAATTTTTCTCGCATCATGGAATGAATTCATCATGCGAACAGCTTTAAAAATGTATGCATAAAGCTGTTAAATTTCGTGTCTCGTAAAGTGTCAGGATTTCTCGAAGCGTTTTGAAGGGCCAGACTGTACTAAAAAGCCTGAAATGAACCTGAGATTGTAAAAATAATACAGATGTGCTTTCACTTAAGATACCTACACTAACTGAATAAAAAGCATTTCATCCGATTATAAAGCGTCAGCGTGCATCCACAGACAATATTTTGGTAAGCACGGGCATACAGAACAACAATTGTATCCTACACCATTCATAAAAATCTTTATAAAGTCCAATTCCAATTCGTCAAAAATATGCAGATACTTTCACCAAGAGTACCAGGAGAAATAATTCATACTATATTCATGTAAGAGTGAAATCACTGTGGTTTAATCAAAATTGTTACGCACGCATGCTTAGTTATTCATGTACGACATGGATTGAATAGTTAAAATATAACAAAACAGGACACAATTCTTTATTCAATTTTGATCATACTTCATTTAATTACAGTACACAGTACTCTCAGGAATATTCAGCCACTCTCTCTCTCCCATGTTTAGTCCGAACCAAATACATAAAGTAATCGCATCAGTCCAAAACGTACGGAAATTCTCCCACCCATCACCAAAATGTATCCGGATATCTGGCAAACTAGAAGCACAGCCATAGGCTAATCTTGAAACTTGTAAATAGCTGTGTCGCAGTATTCACCCTCAGTCAAGTGTCCCAATAAAGTATCGAAACCTACTTGACTACACTTAGTTGGCCTAATTGGCATTGGCATTACCGTTGCTCGCACAGTGGCATATGTTGTTAGCAAAGTTTTATGTTAGTATCGATTCAATGCGATGCATTCTTTTTCTTTTCGAGTAATTGATCACCGCATAAACTATTATGCATGTACCATATCGTTGACTTTACTATCAATGAAGGGTAATTGTAGCTTTAAACCATATATTCTTTGTATTTCTACCGATCAGACCCTAAAATGAGTTCGAAATATGCATTTTATCCCCTCTGGTACTGAAAGATTGCATTACCCATTTGACAAGCTCAAGCATCCTGCACAGGTTTCAAGTATCATTAAAGCTACAAAAAAAGCTTCGACATGAGAGAATATTTAACTTTCATAAAAATTCTTACAACAACCTATTGCCTATTGCATTAAAAGTCGGAATATGTAACGGCGAATGTCGACTTTTGCTATACTCATCGTCTAACGTGTTCGTTTACGTCGGATTCCCATAATGTTACAGCACAGCACGATACAAACTGCATATCTCTAAGATTCTTTTCTGCTGAAAAACTTATTTTCAGGAAAAAATCGGTGACTGACTCATTTACGACCACTTGAATGCGAATATGGCAGTTTTACGCTCTCATATGCATTTGCAGTTTACATAAACGGTTTGCTTTCTTGGATAGTAACAACAAAACATGTAAGAACTTGAAAGTGTCCATTACCAAGGAGGTATTTTGTTTCAGATCATTCCGCAAAATGATTGTATGCATTCTTCAATCTGTGAAAATGTTTGCAAGTGCAGCAAACAAAGTGATTCCATTACAAGGATTAGCGAACAAAACCCTTCTTAGAAGTACATTTCGTGCGTTGGACAGTTCCACAACTTCCACATGGACAGTTTTAATGGACATGTGTGGGTGTCCAAATATTTGCAAAATGAACGGTAGAATATGCCATTTGTAATACCTACTTACATCTTCTGATCGGAACTTGTTTAGTTTCTGTTCTAAATACATATACAGAAGTTTAACGGTTATTTCAGCTTTGCTAGCTCATTTCCTCCGATAACTCATGAAACTTGAGTACGCATCGGTTGCAAAACAGGCAAACTACATTTGAATAAGTGTTCCACTAAAATGTCCGCCATGAAGAAATTACGTTGCGATATATGTTACACACATACAATACCGCTTGGAACTGCATGGTCGCTTGAAACTTTAGTAGATGGCCAATTTTTCTACGTACTGAAGAGCAATTACAAAATATTGCATTGAACGGGTAAGCGCAAGAAGCAACATTATACTTGTAATAGCTATAAAAACAAAAATAATAGCTCAATAGAGAGAGAAATCGTCCGCAGTTTTTTTTAAAACAGCCTACTATTACGATTTACGAGCTAGCTTTCCCTATTCTGCGTCACGTTTATCAGCGGTCTTGAATTTCATGTGCTTATTCAGATGAACCGCTTCTGGCCAAGGTGGAAGATAGATGGAATGCTATTTGTAAAGAACTATGGATGCCAGGGATAAAACCGGAACTGTTACGCGTGCCACTGTTGGACTACAACAAAATATTCCTGGCAAGAAAGTATACAAAACAACATAAAGACAGATTCCTTACGCAAAAGTTTTCTTTTTGCGTAATCCTGTTTGAATTATAAACATGCACATGGACGCCTGAAATTGTTTTTTGCAGTTTAAGTAAGAGCTTTATTAAGTAGCGAAAGCTGCTTTATAGGATCGTCTCTTCTGTCTGTCTGTCCGTCCGTCCGTCTGTCTGTCTGTCCGTCTGTCTGTAAGCTTTATAACTTCAAAACTACGAGGCGCCCAAGGTTCATATTTTAGATGCATACGCGTCATTGGACAAGGGTCTGGCTGACAAAGTTTCAAGTTGTCACGTGGTTACGTTCACGAGTTATGGGGTGACGA
>VICI01002492.1:0-16479 GCA_019593645.1 Akabosia matsudoensis
TATTTTTTTTCGAGTGTTTCGTCATTTTTAAGGACTTCGGTATTGGACCGGGAGCAAAATGTAGAGGTCAGAGGTCACGTAGATTTTGCGGAACGCCATGTGAAATATACTCATAATTAATTAATAATAAAAGAAATCAAAACAGTTTCCGCGTAAAAGCAATAAAACTACTGTATGTCCACGACGACTTGCCGCAATAGCCACGCAAAATGTGCTGCTAGCTAATAGCTTTACGATATTATAACTTGGATGGCCTATAGCCAGTGCAAATCCAAGTATTGAAAAAAATGTCAAGATAAATTTGACTCGTTAATTGGAGTTAGATAGGAAAATTTGACCCAAAAAATTGTTTGAAACGCGAGACAGTTAAACAACGGGTAAGCAGTAAAGGTAATTGGCGGAAGGGAAATTGAGGGAAGCTACCGTAAAAAATGTTGTAAAGACCGCGCACGGTGTAAATTTGAAATTTCCTTGACCCTTTCTATGCTGAGAAAGCCAGGGTGATCTGCAGACACCCCTGAGCAGTCTGCACCCGGATCCTCTGGAAAGAAGCCGGCTATTTTGTACGGATCCCGGTGTTTTTTAAAGGTTTTACAGTATATTCTTACCTGGTATGACATAGAAACAAGCCGCTACAGCAACAGATTGATCTTGGCAGGTACACGTCCACCAAATCCAACAACGAGGCATCGTCCACTTAACGCGAGAGTCTTCAATGCGGGGTCATCAACATTTTGACAAACTGCTCATTGAACATTTGCATATTTCTTCTTCTCATTTGCATATTTAGTAGAGTGCATACCTCTGAAATAGCAAAAAGTATTTTAAAGTTTTTTCTTGAATAACCAATTTCATGCCTGGACAAAAGACAATGAAAACGGTAATTTAATGAATGTTTTTTCTCGAAATTGACATTGTTGTGCTTATGTTATGACATTATGACAATGTTACATTATAACATGCGCAAATTATTTGCATAAAGAGTTAATTGAGTCATTTCCACGAGCCATTTAAGGTTAACGTGCTGAATCAGTCTTTTTGTTTCATTTGATGACGATGAGGGAATTTCCATTTGCATACGCATCTCCTGCCATTGCAAAGAAATCCAATCCATGCAAAAAAAAACCTCTCGTCACGTGCGTGCCAATGCATGTACAGTCAAATCTGTCTATAAGAGGCACCCAAGGGCGACAAAAAAGTGCCTTTAATACAGCGTGTCTTTAATAGAGTTGGGAAAATAAATGCATGAGATGAACTCCAATTGGGCGACAGAAATGATGCCTTTGTTAGATAACGTCCTTTATAGGGCTACCTGTTATAGACAGGTTTGACTGTATCTCATAAATCTTCCTTAAACATTACACAAAACCCTGTCATTCATCTTTTTATTTTCAATGTTCCAAACTTTATTTATTTATTTTTATTTATTTTCTCTCTCTCTCTCTCTCTCTCGTGAGCCCAATAAAAATACCAATCTATTTTTTAACATGTAACACTAAACATTTTTTATTTTATTTTCATAATAAAAACAACTAAGCCACCATCATTTTTTAAAACCAAAATCCATCTCTTTGTTTAGCATCTTTTTTCGTTTTATGGCTTTTGTTACAAGCTCAAGTTCCCAACAACAACAACAATAAATTCGTCTCCCTTGTTTGATCTGATATTATTTTACATGTGACTACGTCAGCATGGGATCTTGTTCCGAGATGTCATTAAAAACTCCTCCATCCATCTACCTCTTGAACAAACCTATCAAAATACCGGAAAACGTTTGAAAAACGCCGGGGTCCCTAAAGATAGCCGGGTTCCCAAAAGATTGATGGGGTTTCTAAAGATTTCTGGGGTTTTTAAGATCAATGGGGTTCTTAAGGTCAATGGAGTTTTAAAGATCAATGAGGTTTCAAAGATCAATAGGGTTTTTACGATCAATGGGGTCTCAAAGATCAATTGGGTTTTTAGGATCAATTGGGTTTTTAAGATCAATGGGGTTTTAAAGATCAATGGGGTTTTAAAGATCAATGGGGTTTTAAAGATCAATGGGGTTTTAAAGATCAATGGGGTTTTAAAGATCAATGGGGTTTTAAAGAATGGGGTTTTTAAGATCAATGGGGTTCTTAAGGTCAATGGAGTTTTAAAGATCAATGAGGTTTCAAAGATCAATAGGGTTTTTACGATCAAGGGGGTTTCAAAGATCAATAGGGTTTCTAAAGATTGTTGGGGTTTTACAGATCAATGGGGTTTCAAAGATCAATGGGGTTTTTAAGATCAATTGGGTTTTTTAAGATCAATGGGGTTTTAAAGATCAATAGGGTTTCTAAAGATTGCTGGGGTTTTACAGATCAATAGGGTTTTACAGACCAATAGGGTTTTAAATACCAATAGGGTTTTAAATACCAATAGGGTTTTACAGACCAATAGGGTTTCTAGAGGTTAATGGGGTCTCTAAAGCTCAACGGGGTCTCTTAAAGATCGTCAGGATTAGGAAGTTTCAAATTTACGCCGGAGACGCGTCCTTTATAACTTTTACGGTATTCTTTTCTCTTTTTCCATCCATTCTTCTCTGCTCTCAAACAAAAAAAACACACTTTGCAAAGACATTTGCACACACATGCAAGAATCTCCGTCGGTTCTTCTGCATCCTTCTCACCGTGTGTGTGCGTATCCCATTCCTGTACGTCTTACTCCAAAAAAAAAAAAAAAAAAAAAAAACATATCCCTAAAATGTTGGGCATAAAGCAAAAAAATATGTATAAAAATAAACGTGCAGCAATCCCTTACACTTTTCTATACTTTTTCCACCAACTCAAGTGGTGGTAATAATTGTTTAAAAAAAAAAAACAAAAAATAAAAAAAAATAAAAAATAAAAAATCATCTTTTTATCCACCACTCACCCACTTACATCTTTTCCGCCAAAAATTAACTCTGAATTTGGAATTACTTGCAAAATATTGGCTTCTTTTTGTTGAACAGATTTTAAATTCAAATTGTCAACAAATTTATTTACTGGCCACTACTGGACAACCGTTTCCTGTTTAAAAAAAACAAAAACAAAACAAAAATAACTCTCCAGCTCTAAAGTTTGTTTGTGAAAGTTGTGCTCAGCCGTGATTAAGTTTTTCTTTTTGTGCGTTTGGCCCATTTATTTGCCTTGTTCAACTGGCCACATGTTTAACTACACAACCAAAAGTGCTCTTTTATAAAGCTATTAAAAGTTAACCTCAGTAAATAAATGACAAACGGTTAAATATGTCCATTTGAAAGCAAACAAAAAAGAAAAACAAGAAGAAGAAAAGCTGACTCAATCCCACACGCAGCAAACATCACTCCGCCGCGGAGTGAAACTGTTGACCGATGGTGTGTCGTTGTTGGCGACGTAATTGAATCAGTTTTAATTGAGTTTAATCAAAGATTAAAACGATAATCGCGCTGACCATTTTCTTTTCAAGTGAAGTTCAAAAGATGGAAAATGGAGGGCAAGTGCGTGAGTGAGATTAAAATGAACTGTTTAACGACGGGACTATTATCAAAGTGACAATCAGTTTTTATAGTTCGTCACACACGGGCTTTTAAGTCATTCTCTTTCTTTAATATTTTTTGGTCAACTAAACAACAAGCTGGATGCTGGATTGACGCTCCTCGTAGTGTGAAGAAAGGAGAAGAGTTAATTTTTTTGGTGGTTTTGTTAAGTGACGAAATTGATTCCCCGAAAAGAAAGAACAACTCAGGCGTCATCGTCGTAAAGGAATTTTGAATTTTTATTTTGTAATTAACTTTTTTTTTAAAAAAAAGAAGAAGGAGGTGCGGCTGAAGCTTTCCTAGATGATAAGCTTTTACCGCTTGTTTGGTTGATAAGGCTCAAGTACTTAAATAAAAAACAAGTCTGTCGATCAATGAAACACTCGTTAAATAATCAAACTTGTTTAATGAGCCAGAAAGAACAAGTTTTATTCATTCTTGTTAATGAAATTAAGTAAGGTTGTTTTTTATTTCTTGTTCATTCATGAATGAGGAAACGTCCAAGCCGTCATTGACGACAGTTGACGATGATGTCCTCCTCGTGAGAGGTGTTATCTAATCCAGCACCGGAAAAAAAAACTTGCCGGGACAGGTCGTCGTGGTGGTGGTGCGGAAGTTGATTGAGAAATGTTAAGAAACAAGTTAACTGTTGATGGACGACTCGGACACTGTTGTTGTAGTTTGGTGGGGAGACAGTGGTGGGGATGGAGTTGAGTGNGTGGTGGTGCGGAAGTTGATTGAGAAATGTTAAGAAACAAGTTAACTGTTGATGGACGACTCGGACACTGTTGTTGTAGTTTGGTGGGGAGACAGTGGTGGGGATGGAGTTGAGTGGGGAGTGAGAATGCCGTCGGAACGGGAGTAAAAATGTGTGAGGTTCAACTAGTGACAGGTGGATTGTTGACAGAGGTTTGTCGTTGTGGGTGTGTCAGTGCGTCATGGCGACTCTAAAAGCGCCTTCGGCAGTTGTTATCGGCGTAGCCACAGTATTCTTCTTGTTTTACCTGCTCCCTTGGCAGAACCTGCAGAGCATTCAGATCCCGTCGCCCTCCCCGGCGTCCTACGGTCTCTCGTGGAAACAGGGAGTTCCAGGGGGAGGAGGAGTTCAGACAGAGAGTCCTCCTCCGGGGAGAGGAGGACAGCAGCAGCAGCGGGGTGACTGGTCGCTGAGAGCGGCCGACTTGGGACTGCTCAGTGTGAACAATGTGCCTCCAGGGATGGTCACGTACAGGGCCATTCGGGACGGAGGGATTGTGTTTAATGCAAGTGGGACGGATGTCCTCGTGATACTCCATATTCAGAAAACGGGGGGAACGTCGTTCGAGAAGCATATCGTTCAGGACTTGGACGTGGAGAAGCCCTGTGTCTGCTGGAAGAGGAGAAAACGGTGCAAGTGCCCGAGACCTTCGTTAAGTACGTTGACTAAAATAAAGAAATGTCGTCTTCATTTGTTTTGTTTGGGCTTGAACGGCCACTGGGTGACGAGGAGCTTTAATTGTTGTTGTATTTAAATGTTTAACAGGTAAATCTGTAGACTCAAAGAGTGAAAATGTAGACTCGTGGTTGTTCAGTAGATTTTCGACAGGCTGGATCTGTGGCTTACACGCCGACTGGACTGAGTTGACTGCCTGTGTCGACGAGGAGCTGTCAAGGGCCCATGGATCGTCGATGAGACGACGGTAACGCAAAAATCTAGACTGTTGACTGTCTAAATAGCCAGGGACGTTCAAGCGCCTTAGTTGCACGTTTTCGCCCAGAAAAAAATAACTCGCCTACCAGAATTTGAACGGAAATGAAGCATTATTTCGCCCAATTCAGAGTGCTTCAGTCGCACCGTAATTGTCCTCTTGGTCGCACCATTTGAACGTCCCTGACCAATTCATATAAATTTTTCAGTGTCGCGAGTCGCGATTAACTCGCATGAATTTCCATTTTTTAAATCTAATTTTTGGATTTTGTTCAATTGCAGATATTTTTATGTGACTATGATTCGCAATCCAATACATCGATTTCTTTCAGAGTTTAGACATGTACAGCGAGGTGCCACATGGAAGGCGTCTCGTCACATATGCCAAAAGCAGTACGCAACCGCTGAGGTAAAAAAAATAAATAAAGTTCGTCCAGTTTTGACTTTTATTTTTTTACTGTGCCAGGAAATCCAAGATATTAATCTGTAGTCGGTCCGATTGCTCAACTTAACTCCTTAACAGTTTTTGTCCTCTAAATCCGTTTTCTGACATTTAATCATGGTACCGACAGAGAAAATGCATTTTTAACGGCAAAAACTGTTAACATCGAGGTCTGCAATCGGACCGGCTAAACATTAATACCTTAGGTTTCCTGGCACAGTAACTCTCTGTCGAATTGAACGTAATTTAAATGTTTTTTTTTTTGTTTTTGGTCTGTTTTAGGAGCTTGGCTCATGCTACAGTGGACGAAGTTGGGTTGGAGTAAGCCTTAAAGAGTTTATGCATTGCCCACACAATCTTGCCTTTAATCGTCAGACGAGAATGCTTGCTGACTTGTCGTTGATAGGATGTTATAACAAGTATGTCACGCGTTCTGTCTTCATTCGTCATAAAAAAGACAATCTTTAAAATGTTTTCTTGGCTTTCAGGAGTTCTATGCCTTCTGAGCAGCGTAACCGAATAATGCTTGCCTCAGCGAAACGGAATCTGGAGTCGATGGCGTTCGTAGGATTAACTGAGCAGCAGAAGGTACAGTTAAAAAGACGTGATGATGATGATTTACTGCTGACGATGTTAGAAAACTGTCATGTTTTTTTTTTTCAATTCTGATTGCAGATTTCGCAGTACGTGTTTGAAGAAACGTTTAAGATACGGTTCAAAATTCCTTTTACTCAAAATGAAGACACCTACTCGAAGGCGACGCTTGACAAAGCGTCTGCCGACGAGTTGGACGCTGTTCGAGAAGCGAACAGCCTAGACTTGGAGCTTTACGAGTACGCCGAGCAACTCCTCCACAACCGCTTTTTGGAGCTCAAAGAACAAGACTCGGACTTTGACGAGCACTACAACTTCCTGGGCGAGAAGGGATATCATTTCTCCTGGGACGACATTGAAAACGAAGAGTAGCTCAGATTCAGATTTGAATTCACCTTTTTCCTCCGAAGAAATCTAGCCTCTTGTTTTGTCCGGGCGTCAAGTTCAGTATTTAAAAAAAATATATCTCATTTATCTTATTTTTAGTCTTAAAAATTTAATCCAACTTTGTTCACGTGTTTTTTTTCTACTTTTTTTTTTCTTTTCGTAGAGAGAGACTGATACGAAAGCAGTATAGAGTTATCTTAATTTATTTCAAGTTGATAAGCGCATGGAAACTAGTGTAGCGTCGGGATGACGATAAGAATACAAAAGAGCTCTAGCTAGAAACAAAAATTCAGCCAAGAAATATGACGGACTGGAAATTACTCGTGTAAAAAAATAGGCGAAAAAAGAAAAAGATTCCTCAGACTTAAATTTAATTTTGAGATGGCCAAGCAGTGTTAATTATTTTTTAATTGCTCTTTTTGTGGAACACTTGCGTCCGTTGATTACTTAAAAATGGAGGAGCACTTGGAGTTACTCTAGTTCCTTGTTTACTTAGAATGACGATATTTTATAATAACGTCACCTTGATTTTGATGCCACACACGAAACACTCACTCACGAGAGTAAAACTTGTTAAATAATTATCCCCAAGTATGACAAGAATACAAAAATACATATTTTTAAAAGCACGAAGAACACTATTAAAGTATACAAGTCAATGCTAGACATATCAAGAGGAGTTGGGAAATCTTAGAAGACTGCGAGAATTGTTTTTTGGATTTAAGAAAATACTTTTTAAAAAATAATTATCTTGAAAGATTTGTTACCTTTTCTCACGACACACTTTGCGGCAAAAAAAAGAGCGAAAAATAATAATAATCATCTTGTTCATTGACAATGTTAAGCAGATTGTATATTGTAGAGCTATTCCTATCCGCAAAATAGTTGTACTGGCAATTTGGACAAAAAATAATTAAAAAATAAAAAATACTATTATTTAAGTACACTTCTCATGACAAAAGATAAACTGAAATAGTTAAGAGTTTTAGAGCGAGGTAAACTGTTAAATAGCATCATTATGGTGCCTTGTTAAGAAAATGTCATTGTTGCATTCACAGACACAAAAAACGTAAATTAAATGAAACCTTCAATGATTATACAAAAAAAATTACGTTGAGTAGCCAAGTTAGCGAGGGTAATTAATTGTATTAAAAGTTGGTCTGAGTTTAACGGGGATTATGTCATTAAGGTGCAGTTTGCGAGAAAAAAAAACACAAAACAAAGCCCTGTAGAGTTAAAACGGAGAAATTAGTGTTGGTTGTAAATTATAGCGGCGGAGCGACGAAGACTTGGTACCTTATCTAGCGAACAAAAAATATTTGTCACTTTATCCTAGAATCTTATCCGAAAAGCAAACCGTTGATTGACTACCGAGGTGGTGACGAATGCAATAAATCTGGTTAATTAGCTTATTCTAAGAAGAAGGGGTTACGAGGCGCACGTAAATTGTGTTCAGTTCTTTCCGCGTTGTCTATTTTGACGATTTCAAAAAAAATATTTGAATAAAAAAGTCTTTGGTCAAAAAAGTGACACAGTGACAAGTCAAGTTGCATTCATTTTTCCAACATTCTTCTTTTTTTTTTTTTTTTTTTTTTTTTGATTTATTTGCTTTCATTGCTTCCAGTGTATGGCGTGTGCTGTGTAGTAAAGTATAATACTAATTAAATTTTGAAACATAATAACTTGTACGTAATCTTACTACTTAAATAAGACAGATCTCGACGTGTAATGACAACAAACTCTGTAGGAATTGAACATTTCAAAACGTGGAAAACAAAAAAAAAACTGCGAGCAGAACGAGTTAATCTATGATAAAGCCTGAATTCTCCAAGGTGGACACCAAGTCACTTTGAAATGTCGCATTTCAACTTGGCCATTACCAGTTCAACTGCAATTTGGGCGTCCTCCGCACTGTCGTGTCCGCCTTCACTCTCTTGAATCACTTTTTTCAGGATTTCGGCGCTCAGCGTCTTGAGTGCTCGCTTTTTCGGGGGTCCCATTCGGTGAGGGTACAAAACTGACGTGTCGATGACACACTCGTGCTTCAGCCGGAGTGCGATCAAGTCAGACTCCAAACTGTGACCAATTATAATTGTGTTGGGCCGTAGATGAGTTAGAATTATTGCTTGAATTTCCGTAATTGTCCGTTTAGCCTTGTCCATATCATCAAATGTTATTCCACTGAAGCGACTGTTGCAGTCTAGAACTTTGTGAGTAGGCTTAACGATCTCATCATACCTAAAAAAACAATAACAGAGCCGTCAGTAAAACTTTCTCAAGGAAAAAGAAAACAAAAACAAAATGGCGACTGAAAAAGAACTTACAAGACCTTCCGGTCGACGCCAACAATGGTCACACGCGCAAGCTCGTTCCCATGCGTTGTGTAAACCATTTCACAGTCGATTCCTATAATATCCCAAGGGTCGTTTCCGAGCCTGTCTTCGGAACCTTCTTCAAGGACTGCCTCGACGAATCCCTTTTGGGAGGACAGGGGGATAGGGCACTTTGAGACGTGACAGATCGCAGTCATGCAACCAATTTTATCGTCGTCACTCCCACAACAGATGTAATTGGCTTCACGGCACCCTCTACCAGCTCGCGCTGTAATATCCCAGAGTTAGAATGACGACATCCGAATAATAGAAAGAACGACATACTTTCAATCAATGCCTGAACTTACTTGCTGTCGTAAACTTCCGGCCCCAGTGGTAATTGCAAACTTCTGAAACTATCGACTCGCCGTCTTCTGTAGTTGCATAGGTTTTCTTGCATCTATCACAAATACGTCGAGTAAGGGTCATTCCGTTCTTCTCATCGCCTTGCCTTGGTTTCGCCATAGCTCGTCCTGAAATAACAAAAAGTATTAATGATAAGCTCGAAAATCGTGACGCCATCGGTTACAACCCTGCAGACGGGAGAAGGATCGGGTAGGCTTACCAGGCTCTCCTGATGGGTGCGGTCGGGGGTAACCATTGTCGACTAGCTGCTGCTCTGTCATTATGTACTTTTGTAAAGCTCTATACAACGAGTTTCCGGTAGGTAACGTGCCATCTTTTTTTACTGTGCGAACGCTGCAGTTTCTCGCCTCCAGGGAGCCGCCGGTAAGAATGTGCTCATGGGAAACGACATGATTTGAACCTGAGACTTGACCTGTGCCAAAATGAAAATGAACTATAACGGTTCTAAACATGCTGACATTTCTAATTGTTATTCCCATTACCGTTATCTTGTTTGCTGGCTTTACGCAGTCCCGAAATGACGCTGATACCGCAGTTGTAGTAGACTTGCTTCGACGAACACTTCCCTATCAGCTCGTCTTCCTTTTTTATCGTCGTTTTGAAAGCTTCTTCGTGGTCCTCCAAGATTCGGACGTACTCTGCAAACATTTTGTCCATGATTTGCTGTCTGGTTACATGCGGAATCTTTGTTGATTTGTTTACAGCATCGCGGAAAATCATCGGGCCTTGTTTACTAACAGTAATCTGTGAACATAAGAACGTACAGAGATTAATAACGGGTTACGAACGGTTATTAGTTGGTATTGACAAGATTTTTAAGAAATCCAGCTTACGGAAGACGGTTTGTGGGCTTCTCGTTTCACTCCTTTCGCTGCCGTTTGAGAATACGTCAGCGAGCCTGGCAGACCAGGCACCTTGTCACCGGCTGCGGCTATGCTCGGCTTTCCAGTCGTGTTGATTACAGGCTTCTGAGCTAGCTTCCCAGCGTTTGGGACGTGAGCAATTCTCATTTTGCCTGGTTTCGGAGGTGGTGGAGGGTTTGAGGCTGGAGCTGCCATCGGTGTTCTGAAAAAAAAATTACAGTGATTTAAGCCCAAACGTGATCTGTATCGGCAGTCTAGTAAATTTCAGATTCCTTACCCATTCTGAACAGTAATCCTACTTTTTGTCTGCTCGTCAAACCGCTTCAAAAGTGTATCCTGTAAGTTCTTGGCAATCACTGGGGCGTATCTTGGTGCAGGTACTGGGGCAGAGGGAGCCTTCATAATAGCATTTGAGTGAGCTACCCTTTTCTTTCCGACAACGCTAAATCCCTCATCGACATCATCCTCTTTACTCTTGTCCGTTCCATTCAGCCCCCCACTTGGTTTCTCCACGACGTCGGGCTTATAGTTTTCAAACATTTCCAGACACTCCTTTGCAATCATTTCCGGGTCATCCTCTGAGTCGCTCCCATCCGGATACTTGAAGTCCAGGGAGTCATCAAACACATCCGAGTTGTAGGCCGACTCCTCCGTGGAGCTCTCGGCGAGAGCATTAAACCGGTTTGTGGTATCAATACTGTTGCTTTGAGGAATCGACTTGAGCGTGTCCTTGGCCAGCTCCGACGACTTGTCCAGGAGACCCTTTGAGTTCCTTCGGTCCTCCTTCCTCGGCGTTGACGAGATTGACTGTTCCCTCTTTTTGGCGTGATCCGAGGACGACCTGTGGCGATGCGACGTTTTCTCACTCCGTTTTCCATCCTCCGACTCGGACGACTGTCTCGCCCGCTTGCTCTCTTTCGGACTGTGCGACGAGGACACCGACTCGCTGGAATGATGTCTTCGCTTGTCCTCCGAAGAAGCTTGTCCGCTCCTGTCCTTCTTCGACTCCTTCCGGTCACTCTCCTTCTCCTTCCTATCGTCACTACTTCGTTTTCTATGCCGGTCGTCACTCGACCGATTCTCTTTGCGATGCGACGAACCGCTACTGCTCCCCCCACTAGTCTTGTCTTTACCCCCACCCTCCGACGACGCGTCATTCTCTTTCCGACTGTGTTTGTGGCGATGCTTGTGGTGGGATTTTCTACTCTTGCTACTATGGTGTGAGTCCGACGAGGACTTTCCGCTTTTCTCAATTTCCTCTACGAGCTTGTCGATATCGTCCTCATCGTCTTTCTCCCTTTTCCGGCTACTTCCGCTCGACGGGATGTCTGATTTGTTTGTACACGAGGTGACGGCCGGAGCCAGGGAGCTTTTCACTTTACTCACAATCTCCCCCATGTCGTTAGCCTCGACACTGATCCGGGGTCGCTTGCTCGATTCCTTTGAGTCCGAGTCTTGGGACCGTTTCCGTTTTGGTTCTGTTGGAGTTTGCACTTGGGCGTTTTGAACTGTAAATAAATAAATAATTTAATTAGTTTCTCCCCTGTCATTGTGTATAATAATTGGATGGTTCCTCCACCCGCAAAATGGGTTGGAGGTTGGAGGAGGGCTTACGTGTGTTCAGTCTTTCAAGTTGTGATTCCTTAGTAATACTTTCAGCCTTATTACTATTAGAACTACTGGTACGTTCTCCAGCTACTGGCTCAACTGCCGATAATCCATGGTTCAGGGATGATGCACTTGGGTTATCTGGAATGACACACACACACAATTCAAAATATAATTAATTAACAACTGTCACAACCGGAAGTTGCTAGCTTATCCTTTTTCTTTTTATTTACCAGTTTCAAGTTTGTCTTCCACTGAGCTTGTTTCTCCGAGAGAGTCGCTTTCCAACTTTCTATCGATCCGAATATCTGCAAGCACAAAATGAATCCAATCGTTGGCCAAAACTGGTCGCACACAGGTCACGATAAAAAACATCAGTTTTTTAAAGAATCTTACCAGATCTACAATGTCTAAAGGAACAGTGCGGCCTTTCGCAAAGGCCTGCAAGGAAAAAGGGGCAAGGGATGCTCCTAAAGAGCCCTTGTGATGGCAGCATTATTCACTTAAAATATCAAGACGACACTGCTCTTCGTCCCTCCCTCCTCAAACCCCCTCCAACCAGACTCCCGAGCTTCCTGGTATCCCCTTTACCTACTTCCGCTGACATTCATCAGTGTGCCTCAATCTCCCGAGTAATATCGTCACAAAAGTCAAGACACTTATTCACCGAGACAAAAAATTTAGTCAACTGTCAGCTGTCCCACTTCAGACTAGAAAAATGGAGTATGTTTCAAATGTTTGAAAAAAAATAACAGCAATCAGCCAACGAGACGCTTTTTAACGGTCTTCTTTAACGACTGTAATTTCAATGACGGGTTTCTAGTTTTACTACCAAAAAAAAAGAAAAGAAAAAAATTAAACTGTTCACACCGGTGACATGACGAAATAACCGCTTCAAAACTACTAAATTTTGAAATTGCTCTCAGCTGATTCACCCCCAAATTAGTAATAATATCCTGTGATACTTTCTCGTTAACAAAAAACTTCTCTAAATTTAAATTTAAACACTTTTTTAGGAAGCCGTTAGAATTGGGTGACAACGACAACAAACAAAAAAATAACTTTTTATTTTCTTCGTCTTCTTCTTCTTCAAATAAACCTCTCATCCGTTGTCACAAAAGTTGAGGGAAAGTAGTAAACTCCGACGACATTTAAACTTTTCCGTCACTCCAAAACACCGGGAGAGTTGACCACGTCGTCGACTTAGTTTCCTACAACTACCACAACCACCACCACCAAAAACGGCCACCCACACACGGGCTAACGTTTCCCAAACTGCCGACCACCCGTTTAACTCGCTTATCATCCTTTCAAAGATTCCTTAACATTTTTTGTTATTTTTATTTATTTTTGTATTTAACTGAAATTGGATGTCTTCAGGGTCCATACTTCTGCGGTTTTTTTACTGTGAATCAAGTACCCTCCAAAGTCGGGCTTTTTTTAAATATTTTTTTTTCCTTTTTCAAAGGGTCCCCAGTTGCCAGTATTTTTATTTCTTGCTAAACAAGACCCTTGAAAAAAATAATAAATTCACTTGAAAAATATATTCGGAAGGAGAAGGATCACTACCGCGATGAATAGGGATATTTTTTTTTTCTTTTTTTTTTTTTTTTACTTACATTTTTTTGTAAAAAAAAAACTCTAAATAAGCAAGATAGTCTGTCCAATTCGGCCATGCATTGAAGAAAAAAATTGTAATGCCTAAGTCGTCGTCTTGTTGTGTCTTGAATTTTACTTAGAAGTGCAAGAGAGCACATCTGACTGACGGATTTTTATTTTTCTGAACGTCAAGCTGAAAAAATAAATATGTTTTGGAAAGTTAAAAGGAACCTGTTCTTTCGATGCATGTATGGATGTGCAGTTGGTAGGCAAAGATTTTATTTCGCTCGACGTCACTTAATTTTTTTTATTGAGAGTCTCTCGCAAACTCTGTAAAAAGCATTTGCAAATTTCCAAAAAAAAAATCAGAAAATATGATTATATTTCGTTAATTTGATAATTTTTTGCCGTTCGAAAAAATAGAAAACTGAAAGTTTATGACGTCCAATGTCTGAATATTTATGACCCGCCGAGCTAATCAAAATACGTGCCTACTGACTGCACATCCATACCTGCGAAGAAACGTTAGATACCTTTTAACTTTCCGAAACACAATTTTCTTTTTGTTGTTGGCTTTTTTTCTTCTATTTACATTTACGGGATGTTGAGAGTAACCATTTATGGATGAGCCTTTTTTTGTATTAAAAATAATCTGGTCGGCCTGACATTTCTTCTTGACGCGACGGCAGAGGAAAAAAAAGGTGAACAATGACAAGCCAAGCCGTGGTTATAAATACTAACAATACTTTGCTCTCAGAGTTCATGCAAAAAGGTAGGCTGACAAGGTTTGAGTGGTCGGCGGCTGATCCCGGGTGGAAAATGGCGATGGAAAAGTTTCAGGGAATTTGTGGTGAAAGGGATTAATCCGAATAATATGTACAGGGTGGGTCATAAACATCGCACCATTTTTTTTTCATGAGGGTATATCTCTCTCGGTCCGAATAGGAGGATCCATCAACGGCAGACATCGTAAAAAAATTGTTCTCGTTTTTGATTCTTCTCTGAACAAGATGACCGAAAGACAATTTGAAAAAGAAAATTGTTTTGTTAATTTGTTTTTTCAATTAAGAATTTTATGTAGTTAAGTCAGTTATTCACGGGGGATGTTTATGAACTACCCTGTATGTATATTAAAATGATGATTGATACCTAAAAAGGTAAATTTCCTTCATGGCGAAACAGAGTATGACAACTTTTATGGTGACATTATCTGGCTGATTTTTTTTCTTTCTATGAACCGAAGAGAAAAAAAAATCATGAATCAAGACAACTTAAAAAAAGTACAAAAAAGAAACATTAACTAATGATGGGTTATCTAGATATAATATTTTCAGATGCATTTACAAACAGTTTTTTTTTGTATTTGTTATAAAAGACATTTTGGTATACATATAACTGTCCATTTAAATATTGTCTGCAAGACGATTTCGACAATAGTTGTTTGAGTCGTTGTATGGATAACCTCGCTCGTTGTCCAAAGGCGCTGCTGGCTGGGGAAGCGAGTTTTTTTCGTTGAAACCCCCGTCCCCCTCCCCCCCAGATTGGTTATGGAATAGGGGGAGGGGGGAAATATGTTTTACACTTTTAGATCCATGAAAGATGACATTTGGCAGTGAGGCATTGTCATTGTATGGCTGTGACTGGAGCGTTCTGGTTCAAAGGCTTCGATGTGTGGCGGCGGCGGCGGAGTTCTACGCCTGGAGAGGGCCATTAGAATCAGGAGGATGATTAAGGCGCCGCCACAGTGCCACGCGAATGTAAGGGAGATCCAGATAAGCGCGCTGTTGTACTCATCGCTGGATGTCCACGTGATCGGGACGCCCTGGGTGGGGCTGTAGAGAATGAAGCCGCTCTGGATGTACCAGCTGCCATGGACCAGCGTGAAAAATGAGAGGGCGAACTTGACCAGGCGGCTCCAGGGAAGGACCACTCCGACGAGACTGGCAAAGGCACACGCGAATATGGCGTAGACGAGGAGAACATGGACGTGCTGTTCCATGAAGGCTTGGTGTCCCAGCTGGAGGCGGAACATGAGCCCTTCGATGCCAAATGCGAGAGCGAGGGTGAACTTGTCCAGGCCGTAGGGCATTGTGTACGGGCAGTAAAAGACGAGAACGTCGACAAGTCCGGATATGGCGAAAAACAGGTACACTGTCGCGTATAAAATGTCGCCGACGAATTTAAGCTCGCCGTTGGGATACGCGGCGGCGACAGAGGCGGCAATGCCGATTGCCGTGATGGCCAGTTTGACTATTCCCTCCATCGGCCAGTTTTTGAGGCGGCAGCATTTTTTCCTCTGGTGGTAGCCGCGTCTCGACGAGCGGATGTCGTCGAGGTGATCTTCTCCGGGCAGTTTCGGATCGGCAGCGGCGTC
This sequence comes from Akabosia matsudoensis, assembly GCA_019593645.1. Classification (NCBI taxonomy): domain Eukaryota; kingdom Metazoa; phylum Arthropoda; class Collembola; order Entomobryomorpha; family Paronellidae; genus Akabosia; species Akabosia matsudoensis. Next base: position 15,813 of record VICI01002492.1, read on the forward strand.
AAGTGACCATTTCAGACCGAACGCTATAAAGACACTGCCCGGGAGGACGTAGCCGGCAAATTGTGACATTCTGGGGAAGAGGGAGGATGGCACTGCTTAAGGCGGACTTTGGGGGGCGGGGTGACACGACCGGAGTTTTACAGAGGTACAACTGTCCCTTGTTCGCACATTCGCATCTGAAATTGTCAACGAGAGAAAACTGTTTTAAACAACACTTCACCATGATTAGTATTGATTAATTATTGCAATTTCATTTCAAATTGCATCCCCCGGCCATGTTTGCATATGGCAGCGAAAGTATATGTCTTTCAAAACATAAATATGACGAGCCAGCTTACGAAAAAAATTGATGACGAGCCATCTCAACAAATTTACAAACTTGGAAAGATAAAAATAGAACGCTTTTATTGCTCCGAAAATTTGCTTGGGTCAATGTTTACAATTGACAATGTTCCGGGTGAGATATTTTTATGCAAAATTTACACTCATGCTGAGTCAACTATCGTCATTGTCGTTGCATTCGTTGTCCGAAAGAACACATAAAAAATTCCATCCATATCCGCATCTGTTGCCGAAACAAACCGGGACTTTAATTTTTTGCAAATTTGCAAAAATTTCGCGATACAATGGGCATTCATGGGACTGCGTGTGTTCCTGCTTTGAACGT